>MJUU01003596.1:0-10247 GCA_002080025.1 Modiolus philippinarum | reverse complement strand
GTAGGTCAGCATCCAGGCAAAATTAGGTCACTTTGACCTATAATTTCGGCTTGAGTGACTTACATTTAAGTTTACATCCGATTTCAGATATCAGTCACTGTACATGGTAGGATCATCTAACCTTTCAGGTGCATGCATCTCTGATGATAGGTCAGCATCCAGGCAAAATTAGGTCACTTTGACCAATATTTTCCGCTTGAGTTACTTACATTCAAGTTTACATCGGGGTTCCGATCTCAGTCATTGTACATGACAGGATCATCTGCATGTGCATGCATCTCTGATGGTAGGTCAGCATCCAGGCAAAATTAGGTCACTGTGACCTATATTTTTTGCTTGAGTGACTTACATTCAAGTTTATGCTGAGTTAAGACCTCAGTCACTGTACATGGTAGGATCATCTAGCCTTGCACGTGCATGCATCTCTGATGGTACCTGTAGGTCAGCATCCAGGCAAAATTAGGTCACTTTGACCTATAATTTCGGCTTGAGTGACTTACATTTAAGTTTACATCCGAGTTCAGGTGTCGGTCACTGTACATGGTAGGATCATCTAACCTTTCATCTGCATGCATCTTTGATGATAGGTCAGCATCCAGGCAAAATTAAGTCATTTCGACCGATATTTTCCGCTAGAGTGACTTACATTCAAGTTAACATCCGGGTTCAGATCTCAGTCATTGTACATGACAGGATCATCTGCATGTGCATGCATCTCTGATGGTACAATGTAGGTCAGCATCCAGGCAAAATTAGGTCACTGTGACCTTTATTTTCCGCTTGAGTGACTTACATTCAAGTTTATGCCGAGTTAAGACCTCAGTCACTGTACATTGTAGGATAATCTAACCTTGCAAGTGCATGCATCTCTGATGGTAGGTCAGCATCCAGGCAAAATTAGGTCACTTTGACCTATATTTTTTGCTTGAGTGACTTACATTCAAGTTCCTGTCAGTGATCAGATCTCAGGTACTGTACATGGTAGGATCATCCTGCATGTGCATGCATCTGTGATGGTAGCTCGGCATTCAGACAAAATTATGTCACTTAAACCTACATTTTACGCATGAATGACTTACATTAATTTGTACATCGGAGTTCATAGCTCAGTAACTGTACGTTGTTGGTTCAGGTAACCTTGCATATGCATGCAATTTTGATAGTATGTCAGCATACAGGCAAAATTTGGTGGCTGTGACAATGTGCCATAACGAGGGGAACTTTGTAATCATTGATTACCTATGCTTTTAAGATATTACAATTTATGTAGGTCATAAATCATATATTCCAAAAATAAAATAAAAATGATATGTTACTGATCATCTCTTCCTGATATCTGGCTTTGAAAATCAGGTCAAATTCAGGATTTATCAGTGATATTTACATCAGTGATATTTACAAAGAATATATATATAGGGAACTGTTAGAACATGCTTACTGTTTGGCTATCTTATGAAATGGATACCAGACAGATTTTTACTATTATTTGATATTTTAGAGACATACACTTCAGTTACATGTATCTGTTGAGCTTATATTAAATCTATATTGTGCTGTTAAATTAAGAGAGATATTTTATATAGTTTAACATGTTTAAGAAATACACAACATTTACTGCAAAAGGGAGATTATTCGTGGGAAAGTGTATATTATGAATTTGTCAATTTATTATGACGTCTCAATGAAAAGGCTGAAATAAAACATTCCAGCTTAAAAATCTAGTCAATTCCGCATCCGACTTGATATTCAGTATGTGCCAATCTAATGCACTGTGTCAATCCACCTTAACTACCAGACCAGATAAGTTCTTAAATGAGATACCACTGATTGAAATCAAATATAGTTGTTATATAAAAATATATATGTTGTGCGATGTCCACAAATTAGCTATAGAACAAAATATAAATGGTATAGTTGGCGACGATTAAAAGGTAAAAAACACAAAAATATGCAAATTGAAAAAACACATAAAATAAACAAAAATGCAAAGAAGAGAAGACTGCCCTTCTTTGCATTATTTTTCATCTTATGTGTTTTTTCATTTATATAATTCTTATATTCTTTGCATATTAGGAAATGCGCTGATATGATTGGTTGAATTTACTTCCGGTTGCAATTTCTAAAGTCGTTAATTTTTCGATAGACGACGTTGATCGAACTACATTTAAGTTCACCTTATAAATTCATACGCCGAGTGAATCAAATAGAACAAAAACGTGTGGTTCGCATTATAAAAGTACGAATTTTATTACTTATCATCATATTAAAAGAATTATAAGGATTAAACACCGTTTGAAAGGAATTTATAGGAGTATAAACGGGACCAAGTCACTCACAAACATATCATGAAAGTCCTTCGGACTTTTATTTGTTTGTGAGTGAATTGGTCCCGTTTATACTCCAATAAATTCCTTTAAAACGGTGTTTAATCCTATAATATTTTTGTGTTTTTTACCTTTTAATCGTGGCCAACTATACCATTTGTATTTTGTTGTTTTTGTTATATTCAGCCATTGTAAATATTTCCTGTTATCTCTTTTATTTCTTTTATAACAGCTTTTAATAAAAGTCTTCGGATGATAAAATGCATTCTTTATTTGAATTAGAAGTGCTCTTATGCAAGAATGTAACGGATATAAACTAGAGCTATCGCCAATTTGAGCCAGTAATGTCCCGCTCACTGAACCGTGAATCAACATGGCAAGTGCAAATTTAAGTTTGTATGGACAAAAATAAGAAACAGGTATGGACACAGTACAAGTATGGACCCGATGATATACCTCCCTTTTATCCAGAAAATATACAAAGGTGAATTATCTCCCTTTAACAATTTTCAGTAGCAACCATATCTCCATTGATGAGCCCTAAAATAAATTCTATAGGTGGAAGGCAACCTTTCTGTAGATTTCATCAAATTTCAGGCATTTCAATTTTTCCACAATTTCTTAGTATCTATGGAAACGGGGGCCAGTTTGAAAATTGTGAGCCCGAAAATCATTTCTATTGCTGCTAGGCAATCTTCCAGTAAAATTTCATTCAGTTTGAAGTATTTTGAATTTTCTCAGATTTTTGCAGTTTCCATCGCGTATTGAAAATTCCAAATACATGTATGTGTGTGTACATCTACTCATTGTAAATACGACCCCTTTGAATCAAAATTTGCTAAAAAAATCATGAGTTAAGTTTTTGTTTATACAGACGGACGATTGGACGGACGAATAGACAAGAGTAAAACAATATAATACCCCTGTCCCGACTTTTTGTTGCTGGAGCATAAAAACAAGTTTTTTTTAAAGCTGTCGGCAATTAATCCATAATACATTCTCACTTATGCTGTCCATATATCGGTAGGTACAAAGCGCTAAAATCTATCATAGATCAAACAGTTTTGCTGTTACTTTAAAGACTTTGTGTTTTCTAAATTGCATCAATATACAATACGGAACTTTCAGGTAAACCGATACGATTCCTTTTTTATATTAAAAGTGCCCGGATTGAGGTTATTTCTGATCATGAGCGAATGCGTGAACCCGAAAGGTATGTAGCATGTACTAGTATTTCTGCCTGTTCATAAACCACAGAAGAGGTCCTATCTCGAAAGTCCCCTATTGAAAGGTATGTTTGTTACTAGTTTAAATGCGGAGAAAGTTACTCAGAATTTATCATTAGTTTGACATTTTTGAAAGCATGCGCGAAAAGGATATATAAGAGCACTTTAATTATCACCTCTTTCATACCAATTGTTCCTTAACTTCAATTTTTTATTAGATTATCGTCACTTGTTATAATACAAAACTGTTTATTCTGATACATTTTTTATATTGATTTTATAAAAAGTACCCATTACATCATTTAAGTCGCTGAAAGTTAAATATGGACATCGCTTTCTATATATAGATGTATTTTTTTTCTCAAAGCAGCCAATATGTCATTGACATCTGACATTTCCTAGTCGACTGTGGATCAAATACACTATAGAAGGAAAATGTTTGGTTTCATATTTGAATCTGGTACTCGTAATGGGGTCTGTAAGTCTCGTCCCATTTTGAACTTCAGAGCACAAAAGTTGTACCCGGAAGTTGCATTATCAACAACAAAAAATGAATCATTTCTCGAACTTTTAAACGATGCATGCTTGGCGGGAGATTTCGGGAGACGCTTACCCCGTCTAAACGTCCTGTCTCCCTCAATAAAGATTTGACATGAAAATGTCCATGGTATATAGCGTATTTATATTTGATTACGTATTCGTGATACGAAAATATCGCTTTCTTGTGTATAACAGTATTCGAACGAAAAAAAATAATCCTAATTACAATTATACGTTTACTTCTAAAGTTAGTAAGTACAGTTAATATATAAATAACAGTCCCCGTGTTCAATATTTTACGAGAGGATATGGAGTAAATGAACATAAGACCATAACACATATGATAACTCCAACTGCAATAAATTTTAATGAGCTATATGGCCATTTCGGAAACTAATTCCATCAGCAGCACTAGAACCAAAACACAGGAAATCCATAATTTCAAAATATGTTTAAAACGCATAAAAGTAAACGAAATCCGAATAATCAGTAATATCAAATATAGCTAAGGACAAAACTACGATGGAGGTAGTTAAACTTTAGGTTTCAGACATAAATTTAGTTATATACAAAGTGGACACATGAGATATAATCTCAAGGTTTGTCTGAAAGTACCAAATTAATCAAAGTTTAAGACATTTGCTTTGTTCTCTCATCCTAGTCCTCCAAGTTATTATATACCCACACATTGTATGAATTAAAAAGATATTAAAATCAATATAACTATGGTAAAGTATAGATAACCGATAGAATGGGTGCGTATAGATAACCGATAGAATGGGTGCGTATAGATAACCGATAGAATGGGTGCATTATCCAGTCATGCCGTATTACCTGGGGCGTAGCATAATTCTACGTCGATGAAATACGATGAAGTATTGTCCATCTATATAGAATGAAGTATACAAACGCACCGAATAGAACTCCGTCAGAAATTATGAGGCACAGTGAGAATTATTCTTTTATATCACAATGTTACATCTGGCACAACATAGTCAGAAGGGATGGAAGGCAAGGTACATTATGAAATGATATCGTTAACAAATATTACAGGAGACAACGGCAGTAGAATACCGAAGGAACAAGGGAAGCGAAAATTTAAAGACATGGCAAAAACGGCAACAGAGAGAAAGAAAGACAAAACAAGGACGTGAGACAAGCAAGGAAATAAAAAAAGGCACTGCATCGTTTTACCTCAGGAAGGAAGGATTAGATAAATGGAAAAATTATCCAATAATACCGTATTGAAGGATACCAAATACACAGATTAGAACTCCATCATAAAGGATGAGGTGCAAAAGGGTTTATCCAATTATATCGCAGTATTGCGAGTCGGTGGCACTGCATAGTACATCGTCAGGAGGGTTGAAAGACCATACGCATTATCAAATTATATCATGAAAAAGGATAACAGTAGGCACAGCATATTTCTCCCTACAAAGGATCCAATACAAGGAAGTATCATCCAATTTTATCGTGATGGTCATGGAACGGAATAACCCTGCATGCATCCCCACTTAAGAACAACAATAAAAGCATTGTTCCTTTCTTTGTTTTTACCATGTATTTTTAGAGACTTTGTCTCATGTGCATTTACTCCATATCCTTTCATTTACCATTTACGACTGGAGTTTGTCTCTCCTGCAGTGTCGAGTCCGTAAAATGAATCTCCGTGCGAGAGATGTATGCTCTCTATATATTTCAATTATGGTGTACTTGTGCGTGAGAGAATTTCTCATATGAATATACCATTCATACTTTCAAATTTTGGCATTTATTTTTGTAATTTCGAATGTTATTCTGACCACCTGCCCACATCACACTATTTTATAACGCCAAGTTTTCTTACATTCGACTTGATTAATTTCCTGTGTTTGTTTATATGTTGTAATCGTCCACTAGCTTAAGACACTAGTGCTTTTGTCGGGCAAAGGATGACATTGATTGTAAGAGTACTTTGCCAGTTAATTAATGCTTGTTGACAATCCTGCACCCATGACCAGTGAAGACATGGATAAAGCATTGCTCGGCAATTAGCAAAGAATTCCGCTCAAACGGATGCTAGGGTCCGTCTTTAACTTACTATGAGGTGTGAGCAAAGCTAATTGTTGAAGTTCTCATGGTGACTTTAAGACGAAGAACAACAATATAAAAACATTTTTCCTTTGCTTGTTTTTTACTTTGTATTTATAGAGACTTTGTCTCATGTGCATTTACTCCATATCCTTTCATTCAACATTTACATTGGCATAACAAGAGTTGGAATAATTATGATTTGGCAGATTTTTAAATTGTTAAATGGAACCTCTAATTTATTAAAAGGGGTATAATGCGATAGCATTTGGCATAAATTTTATCACGATCCTACATTAATGAATTTCTCTTCATAATTCTAACAATTATTTAGTCTGTTAATGTCCATTCTTTAAAATAACACATGTTACTTTAAAATAGACAAACAATAAAGAACTTTCGTTTTCGACATTGTCTTTTCCTTCTTTTGCCTAAGCTTATCTATGAGTAGTTCAAATACATTAAAAGTGGAAATAAAATGAAAATACATTTGTACATACTATCCTCCTTGCAACTATTAGAAATTATCGCAATTTTTATGTAACATAAACTTTCTTCATCTCTAAAAAAAAACTCATCACTACCAAAATAAATTTTCTCTGAAACTGTCAACTGTTCATGTATGTTCGCTTAAAAACCAGAACAAGCAAACTGTGGGTGGTATTTGACAATATTGAATGAATTATAAGTAATGAAGGTATATGGAGTAAATGTACATGAGACAAAGTCTCTACAAATATATGGTAAAACAAAGCAATGTTGTTTTTCATCTTGAAGTCACCTTGGGGCCTCTAACATTAAACTTTGCTCATACATCATAGTAAGTTAAAGATGGCTTCTAGCATCTGTTTGAGCATAATCTATTGCTCTCCATAATCCATGAAAGCGGGTTGTCAACAAACATAAAATTAACTGTTCTTACAATCGCTGTCATCCGTTGCCAGACAAAAAGACTAACAGAAGACAATAACAACACTTTAACAATCACAGGGCAATCATCGAGTCAAATGTAAGAAAACTTGGCATAATAACGATTATAAGATTTGGGCACAATAAACAGGTGATCAGAATAGCATTTTGATTGTACAAAAAATAAAAAAGTTACAATTTGAAAGTATGATTTGGCAACCATATGAGAAATTCTTTCAAGCACAAGCACACCATATCTGAAATGTATATAGAGCATACATCTCTCCCATGGTGGACCTTTTACGGACTCCACACTACAGGAGACACAAAACACCAGTCTAAAATATGCAATGAAGGGATATGGAGTAAAAGTACATGAGACAAAGTCTTTACAAATATATGGTAAAACAAAGCAATGTAACAACGATTTTATTGTTGTTCTTCATCTTAAAAGTCACCATAAGGCCTTCAACAATGAGCTTGGCTCATACCTCATAGTATGTTCAAGACGGCCTCTAACACTTGTTTGAGCGGAATCCATTGCTAATTATAAATCAACGCTACATCCATGCTCTTCATTATCCATATATGCGGGATTGTCAACAAACATAAAATCAACTGGCAAAGTGTTCTTACAATCGCGGTCATCCGTTGCCTGACAAAAAGACTAACAGAAGACCACAACAACGCTTAAACAATCACAGGGCACTCATCGAGTCAAAAGTAAGAAAACTTGGCATAATTTAAATTATGAGATTCGGGCACAATAAACAGGTGATCAGAATAACGTTCAAAAAATAAAAATGTCAGAATTTTAACGTATGATAGTGCATCCATATTAGAAATTCTTTCAAGCACAAGCACACAATATTTGAAAGTATATAGAGCATATCATAATTTGGTATTTTAACAACCATTTGTCAACTAAAACAATATTTTACCGGAGATTGATGAAAAATGGAAATTTTAATTATTTCACATTTGTCCAATGTCCACTGTTGCATCGTTTTATATGTTTAATCTTGAGGATATATCTACATGCCAATAAAGTGTTCTTAGCGATACATAAGTTATCTTAGAACACTGTTAATAGAAACAAGAAGAGTTCAATGTGATCCTTAATACCTAAAATTTTACCCCTAGCCCAACAAAACAAGGCTTTACATCCCCAAAATGCATGTTTTTATATACATAAACAAAACATACTAGTCTCATGTTCTGCTTTCTTTCCAAAGGAGGCATTAGATATATTATAGGATTAAACACTCATTTTTAGGAAATTATCTATGTATAAACTCCGGCAGCTCACTCACAAACTGAATAAAGTCCGAAGGACTTTATGTAAAGTTTGTGAGTGAGCTGCCGGAGTTTATACATACATAATTTCCTAAAAATCAGTGTTTAATCCTTATAATTCCAATTTTGTATGTTAAAAATTGCGGGATCCATGTTAACGACGTCATTATTTGCTGCACTATATTTTTGCGGAGCGGATTAATGGGCAAACGAAAATATCGAAAAATATTTCCGTTTGCTATTCATGACGTTGACCAATGAAAAATAACGTTACAATTACATTTGGAATTATTGTAATATGCAACAGTAACGGAAAAAACATATGTAAAATTTTAAATTTGGTCCCATATTCGTCAAAATTGGAAGTTTTCAGAATTTCAGAATTTTACAACATTTTTAGTTGAATTATGGTATTTGTCAACTATAAATCTCGTATATCTGCAAGATTGCAATTAATCAGTTCTCAGTGCTCAGGGTGTTGCAAAATATGAATATTTTCGCCACTACCCACAAAATCTTTTGCCAAATTGACATTTTCTTGGTAATTTTTAATTCATTGAAATAATTTCAACATCACAGTATTTTGTAACTATGATACACCTTTATTGTATCTGGCTTTCACATGCCGAAAGTTATTAACTTGACATTAGATTTTTATCAATCAGAAGACAAAATGCAAAATTATTATTTTCGTATTTTCAAATTTATCAAATTTTCAGCGTCTAGCTTCCTATAGTTCATATAAATCAACAAAATTCTCCTCATAAACCTCAAGATGGATATACTATTGCTATTCGAAAGTGAATTCTTTGACTGTGAAGTTATTAAAAGCTTCATTTAAGAAGGAATGTTCCAACCCCCACATTACCTGAAGTATTATATTTTCAATGATATTTGCATTGTAGTATATAAAATAGGGATAAATGGACATTAATGGCCTGCTGCTGACATACATTTATTCAAAGAAAACTTGTAAAGGGGTCGGTGAGAATATGCTGTCTAGCTTCGATTGTTACATCTGCATAAGGGGCATAAAACACTTTAACCATCATTTTTATTGCAATTAACGTCTGGGGCAACGTTTCATTACATCAATTTACATTTGATATTTGAAATATTTACCCAGTCTTTACATCCTTTCTTGCACACTATTTTTGATATCTTGACATATTTTTTCCAAAATATTGACGATTTGAATTTGATAATTATTGAGGAAACATGGCAAAATATAATCATGAAATTAAAATATGTGTGATTTCTTACTTATATTTTACCATATATCTTATCATATCAAGATGAATTGAAACTAAACTAACAGTTACTTCGATATATTGTTGTTTATTCTACTTGTATAATTTGAAAAGTGGCCATATGGATGTCTGTTTATGAAAAGAACACAGTGAATAAATAATTTGTTAGACATTATTGGAATAACGATTTATATTTTTGACGGTCGGAAATGTTTTAAACACTGAAATTTGCTACAAAACCTGATTAATAATATGTTAAGTTATATTCTGTGTATATAAGTATAATATTTTGGACGAAATCTGCGTCAAAAAGGCTCTTTCGTAATGTTATTACATGTTTCATATTCTAGAGTCACAAAAAACTCATTTTTTCATTGATACATATATCAATATGTTTTTTCTTTCTACTAAAAACAACAAACCTCAAAACATTAATTGGGATTATTTTGTAATTAGGAGATAAAAACGTTTAGTTTAGTTAGTTTTTTGTTTTTTTTAACCTGATTTGTTCTTTCGCAAACTTACTTCTCATATACAAAAGCATATTTTTCGTTACTTTTGGCAACAACTTACAGATTATCTCTTCAATATTACAAAAAAAGTAAAAAACAACAGCAGTAGAATACCAA
>MJUU01003594.1:14720-30214 GCA_002080025.1 Modiolus philippinarum | reverse complement strand
TGAGAAAGGTGTTGATTCTTTTCAGCTAATTCTAATTTTTTCATTTCTAATTGAAAATTAAACTCTCTTTCTTTTTCTGCCTGTCTTTCCTCTATTTCTAATTTTCTTTGCTCTCTTTCTAATTCCAATTTCCTAATTTCTAATTCTTTCTGAATTTCTAATTTTTTTATTTCCAAATCAGGTGTTTGAATGCCAAAAGTCGCCAAAACAGATTTATCAAAATAATCTTCTTCAACCAAATAATTTGCGATCAGATTTTGAATTTCAAATTTTCTCATTCCAGATTTAACGTTTAATTTCAAATGTTTTCCCAAAATAATCAACTCATCCTTTTTTAGCTTCTCAAAATTCTCCACCTGACACGTAGACATGAATTGTTCTGGATCAAATGACATCTTGTAAAAAAAGTATTGCTGACTTTTAAAAATTTTTTATTAAACAAAAATATAATAATTTCTTTTCTAAACAATTTCGAAGATCCCGGACGATAGCCCCTAATTTCTGTTATGTGGTAGAAATGACCAATTAAAGTCAGCAAAGAAAAAACAAAATTGGCTCAAATTAACTTTTTAATCAGACGAAAAAAAAAAATTATTTTACAAATTAAATACAATATATAACTTATCTGACAATAATGAAGTCCAAGTAATAATCCAAATGAACAGTTCACTTAATTCCACCAATACAAAATGTAAATGTCCAATAGAATAATTCTTATAATCCCCACTAAATAGTTGATAATAGATTCACAATAATTGATGTCGATTTCCAATACGAAAGATGTGCGTGATAATCCTATATAAACTAATTGATCCTGTATAAACTTATTAAACTGACTGACTTAACCCTTTTCGGCTACCTCATATAAATACATTTATTATTTCTAGAAAAATCTATCCACAAGATTTAACTAGAACATTCTAATCAACTGACAATCACATGACTAGAATGATTATGTAAGAAAAACATCTAGAAAAATCTATGTGTTATAATCTGAATTTAAATTCTAGAATATTCCACATGTTCTAAGGTGTAATAACCTTGACCATTGTTTATTGTAAACAAATTACATAACTAGGCCAAACAAATTACATCATATTAAGGCCATACAAATTAAAAACAATGAATAAAATACATTATAGAATATTTACAACATTAAATTACATATAACAAGCTTGATATGACCGTAGCATGTAGAACCCTGTACGTTAGAGGTCAATGCGGATAGTCTATATGTACGTGACTTGTGCAGTCTATGGGTGGACTCACAAAGCATTTTGGTCACATGCCTCTTACAGTTGGACTTACATTAGCATTAATAATATAGTGAAACATGTCTAAACCAAACTTCTGTTGGACTGACGAATTTGTTCAGCTTAGAACCATTGTCACATTTTGTTGACATAAGTTCATAAGAAATTCAATAAAAAAGAATTACCGAAATCGAATGTAAAATAAGGGCTCCATTGTCAGTATACCCTATTTGGTCCCTTTTGGCCCCTAAATGCAATACCAAGCTTCCTTTGGTGAACTCAACAACATTTTAAAATTCTTTAACAATTGGTCAACCCTGACTAAGTTAGCTCATGAAAACCAAGTGTCTACAGATGGCAACAAGAAAGACATTGCCATAATATAATTCATCCACAAATTTTTGGGGTCGTATAAAAATCCGAAAGACAGTTTTGTTCATAAGATCATAAGGAGTAAGGACCAATCATGCCAAACTGACATTATCACAAAGGAACTCAATTGTGCTGGGCTGCTGGCTCTAGCAACTTTCTTAACAACAAGAAGGGTGCATAGGTTTTGTGCAGATTTTTTTTTAACCAACGGCTTTCATGCAATCAAGTCAAACCAGGGATAAAAAAAGATTCATACTTCCTGTTAACTTCCTTACTACTAAACATATGTACCTGGGCTTACATGTATCCTAGACCAGTCATGGTCAAATACAACGGTCCTGGGGATCTGACCGGCATTATGTGATTTGATCCATTAAAAATATGCTTTTTGATATACAAGTTTTCTTACAATCAACTCTATGAGTGCCCTGTGATTGTTTATATGTTGTATTGTCTATTGCTCCCTTTGTCGGACGAAGACACTCATGACAGTGTTTGTAAGAGTACAATGTACATTATTACTTTGACCAATATGTTATGTTTGTTGACGACCCCGCATCCATGACAAAAATAATGTAAAACAGAGGATTCATGGATTTAGCATTGTTAAACATTTAGCAAGTGAATTCCGCTAAAACCGGTGCTAGGGACCGTCATGAACTTACTATGAGGTAAGAGTGTTTGCTCTTTGTCATGTTTGTTGAAAGCCTCGCGGTGACTTCAAGATGAAGAACAACAATGAAAGCATGTAACGTTCCATTTGCTTAAACTTACCATGTACATGTATTTATACGGATTTTGTTCCATGTGCATATACATTCCATATCCCTTTATTTGTTCCTTTTTGACATTTTGTAAGGACAATTGTTAAGATATGCAGTTCGGTCCAGCAGATAAAAAAGCTATTTTGCAAAGACTGAGAGACATGATAATGTTTTTACACTTACATATATAAATTCATTCTTGCCATTCAATAGACAGCTTATTCAATTGTATATTTCGTCTATTTGCATGTTATCTGGTGTGATTGAAATGTGTTTGCATGCTAATATGAGCACTGCCATGTTTGTAAATACATAAATCATGGACAAGATATGGTGACGACACTAGTGATCCGGAATTTTTTAATTCTGTTCAGGGACAGTATATACGGTCAGTATATACAGTCCCTGTTGTAAAGGGGGAGGACTTTGGAACTTTTTTCTCAAAGGGTTTACATATTTTCTTACCGTTCGGCCAATTGAAAAAAATATTCAATGCTCTAGAGTGGTTAAAAAGCCTTTTTCCTGCCAAATCATTTGGAATAAAATCTTAAATGATCATTAGAGAAGCCTCGCTATTGAGACTATAAAATCAATTTCTCTCAATGTGAGAAATTTCATAATCAACTCGTCCTTACATGTAGCTTGTTGTTAATTCTATAACAGGAAGCTGAGATCTTGATTTTTTTTTGCCCAGGATTTCTGGATAAGTGCATTCAGGATCAGACTAACTTAAATCTGAACAAAATTAATATAGACTATGAGACACATACATGTACATGCCAGAACTAGCAACAAAATTGCTAAAAATATTGTCTTTCATGTGTTTTATGAGAGTGCCATTAATCTGGTTGAAATTAAAAAATAGATCCATCTAGGCATGAGTGTTTTTCGTTATGCCTCATCAAAAAAATATCTGTGGATCTAAATCTCAACAAGGTTAGGTCCCATATCTGAATATTCGTACTTGCCAACTGCCAGACCCTCTATTGCTGTGTCACACTCACAAAAACGTCCCTTCGACCACCGCGGGTCACTATTTTTATCCGCAAAATTGATAAGGTGAAATTATCGTACATATCATGTTATTACTTTTGTGTCAATCAACACAATCTGCACTCTTGACAAGTAAACAGGCTAATTAGACTGTATTAGTGTTGATTTGGGCAGTCATAGAACAGGTGTTGTTTATATAACATTCAGTAAGCAAGGACAATGATTACAAGGAATCAACACAACCAACTGATACAGAAATGTTTACAAATGTCGCTAATTACCTCCCTTAAATATTTTTCCATTTTATGAAAATGGCCCAAGATTATTATGTGAACACTAAAAATACCCTACATAATTTGAATATTTTACAAATTCTTAAAATATATGTTTGAAACGGTATCTTTGGATATTTTTTCCAATAATTTTTGTTTGGTTGAAGTAAAAAAGTAAATGATAATAGTTTTTTATTGTAATAATAAAAGCATTATATATTTCTTTTGCCTCCCCAAACTATAGTCGAAATAAATCTACACACAAGGATTACAGGGAAACTAGTGCGTGTCTTTTCGAGTATGGTATCAGAAAATATCTTTGCAAAATACAAAAAGTGCACACATTTTGGGCTTCTACCAATGCCAATATTGATTAACACACAATTCCGCTACACATGAGGATACTGGATAGAAAAAATGAAAAATACAGAAGACTGAATATGCAATGGGATGTTGGGGGTGTTTAACAACTAAGGATGAAATTATGCTGTCACGCACTATGACCCAACAATTGAATGCACAATTTTGGTTCATGACCCACCACAGTGCCTTAATAGGTTGGTAGGTTTGAACATTACATGTATGTAGGCTTCAACATTTTCCTTTTTTAATTTTTTTCATAGGCATTGATCATGTTGATAAACCTTAAGTAGTTTTTCTTACCTGCGCCAAGTTTAGTGTTGGCACTGAAGCTGGGCATTCCTTTCTTTGCTTTCTCGTCCTTGTGGGTAGAGCCATAAGCCACCCGGTTAAGCTGTGTACAGGACGGACACTGCACATAAAGAAAACCTCCGAGCCCACACTTCATTTCTCCTTTCACTAGGGTCGGGGTGAGTGACAGAGGGCCAAGTAAACAGAAGTTGCAGGACTGGAGACCCTCCATCAACACGGCCCATTCAATTATGCGACGTCTAGCTGCGGAACCGTAACTCTATAGGTCCTTTTATTTTTTTTTCTGATTTGGTGGACCTATTGTCCGCAACTATCAGAAAATTAGCACAAGGACCATAAGAGCTACGGTTCCGCAGCTATGCGACGTCCAGATGCCCAGGACAGACTTGTGTTGATTTTTTTTATGACATAAATTTCTCGAACCCAGGACTGCAAGCGGGACAAGCCGTCGCCCCCCTCGATACAGACATGACCCCCACCAACATAATTTAGGTCGACCTCGATATATTCGAAGGGGTTACTGGGCATGGGTGGTTTTGGCTTCCTCGAAAACCGTCCTCTGTTGTCGCGGAAGGCATCTTCCGCCATGTTTGTTTACCCTGGATGTGCAGTGCCCGTCAGACAAAAAACTCTGTAGATTTATTTTATTTAATCATAAAAGCCTTATCACAGTATTTAAAAGCATATTACAATCTTCTTTTATTGAATAAAAAAAAATATTCATCACGATACTTTATTTGACAAACTACCGACGGAAACGCACGAGTTATGGTAATGTCACTGACCTCGGTAAAGATCGGCGAAAATCAGTCACGTGGTATATTATGGTCCGGATACCTTAAAGACAAAACATACGCTAAATCCATAGGTATAAATTCTACAAAATACCGATATTTCAGTTCAAATTGAGGTGCGCAGATGGTTTTTGCCACACAGTTTGCTCTTACGTGTAGGCGAAATAAACATTGAGGAACCAGTTTCAAAATGTATTGCGAATCTTCGCAGAAATGCGAATATTAGCAAGGGTTCTAGCTTTACGTACAGTTCTATGTAAAATTTAAAAATCTGGTGGCATGTTAGTGTAATCAATGAATTTCCTTTTCTTGTTGATTTTACACTGTTGCTTTAAAGATTAGTTAAAAATATACCCAGTTTTTGTCTCGCCCGCGACGAAAGTCGCGAAAGCGAGACATAGCGATCCAAAATTCCGTCGTCGTGTCGGCGTCGTCGGCGTCGTCAACATTTATTTTAACCCTGTGGTTAAAGTTTTCTAAACATCAATATCTTCATCAAATCTTTATGATATCATTTGAAATTTGGACAGAAGCAAGAATTGGGTCTGAAAATTACGAGTAGCTGAAAAATTTCGAAAACTTTTTTTTAGTTTTTCCGTATTTTTTCCATATTTTGACTTAGTTTTTTTGCGCAAGAAATTTATTTTAACCCTGTGGTTAAAGTTTTTTAGAAGTCAAATTAAGTTATTTTATCTTATTGGAATTTCACAAAAAGTGGTCAAAAGTTAGATGATGGTGAGAAAATTACCTCAAGCTGAAAAAATAGGAATTTTTTTCTTCTAGTTTTTCTGTATTTGTTTCAAAATTTGGACTTAGTTTTTATTTGCTAAAAACTTTCAATGTTAGTTGTTAAGAAGTAGAATAGAGTCTTTAATTCTTATTAGAATTACATTAACATTGATATTTCTGCATAAAATGTGCAGATATGTAACAGGCTGTTGGAATTTTGATTCCGGTTCCAATTTTGGTAAATTTTCTGAAAATGTCAAAGACCAATTTTTTTTTTAAATTTTGCATCCATTTGCAAATTTTAACAATGTTTTACTATCGAACATAATTAAAAACCACCAAAGAATTAAATAACATGGTTTCAACTTTGGTAAATTTCCTGAAACTCTCCAAGACCAGCTTTTTTTATAAATTCTCAGCAACAATGCTTTTTTTTAATAAATTAGAATCAGACAAACATTTTTAATATTAAAATTTCAAAAAACTTTGATTCCAACTTCAGTTTAC
Source organism: Modiolus philippinarum (assembly GCA_002080025.1). NCBI lineage: Eukaryota > Metazoa > Mollusca > Bivalvia > Mytilida > Modiolidae > Modiolus > Modiolus philippinarum. The sequence continues at coordinate 23,858 of MJUU01003594.1, read as the reverse complement.
ATTCCTGGAACTCTCAAAGACCTGTTATTTTTGGGAATTCTACCAAGCAACCATATCCTTTTCAATTCCTTACAGTTATAATGATCATTTGCAAAAGTCAAATTTCAAAAATCTTTGATTCTAATTTTGGTAAATTTCCTTGAACTCTCTTAGACCTATTATTTTTGGGAATTCTACCTAGCAACCATATCCTTTTCAATTTCTTACAGTTATTATGATCATTTTGAAAAGTCAATTGCAAAAATCTTTGATTCTTATTTTAGGAAACTTCCTGAAACTCTCAAAGACCAGTTATTTTTTGGAATTCTACCTAGCAACCGTATCTTTTTCAATTTCTTACAGAATGAATAATTATTTTCAATAGTGAAATTTCCAAATCCAGGATTGCAGTTTTGGTAAATTTCATGAAACTCTGAAAGACCAGTTTTTTTTTTTGAATTTTACTTAGCAACCATATTTTTTAAATTCATTTCATTCATACCTGTTAACCCTCCCCCTTTAAGGGGGAGACTCCCTCTTAGAAGCCTAATCTTCTCCTTAGAATGGATCTCCCTCGAGGGAGATGAAAATCTCCCCCTTACTGCTTTTTGTCCCCCCAAACCTACCTCATACACAAAATGAGGACATTTTTTAACAGTATTCCCAAATTTCTTTTGATTTCTTGGCAAAATTGTGAAATATGATGCAGTATTTTAGAATCATGGAAGAATTTTGATTTTAGAAATTGATCTAACAGCTTATATAAATGATTTCTTCCATTCCATATTCTCTTTTCCTCATTAAATGCAATTTTTTGATGAATAAAGGTCGTTACGTTAAACCCCCCCCCCCTTAGATGGACTGGTATGAGGGAGATCTCCCTTATAGCAGCTACCAAAGGTTAACAGGTATGTTCATTGATAATAGTCATTGTACAAAAATATCTGATTCCAATTTGGGTATGAAAGTTTCAGAGACCAGTTATTCCTTGAAATTCTACCTGACAACCACATCTAATTATAGGCTAAATTACGACAATGCACTGAGCGGGCGAGACATTAGGTTCCGTGGAACCTTTACGAATTTTATTATTTACCCATTGCATATTCTAGAAATAAATTGCTATAATGTATCACCGGTGAAGAAGGGGCGGATTTGACGGACAATTCCTCTAAATGTAAATTATGACATGTTTAGTGTTTTTAGCCAAACGGTTTGTGAAATTTAATGCCATTACATTGTGCAACTACACTTAGTATTGCGTGTATTAGAAGACCAAAATCATGTTAAGCTCAAACCACTTCCCCTTTTTGAATTTTTTTATAAAGAATGTACTACTACAGGGGGATAACTCGGTTATATTTATATAGAAATTATGAGGAGTTTAAATGCTATTATTACTATAACGATAATCGGTTTAAAAACATTCTTTTTGCTTATGAATTTACATCTGAACAAATATTAAGATAAGCCCAAATTTCTCAAAATAAAATTTGACATGTGCCACCATTACGGTAAAATATTTTGATTTTAATATGATACTAAAAAAATCTATCAAACACTGAAATTTGAATGGCAATGTCACTTTGGAAATAAGGCTGATAGTTCACTTGAATAAAATTTGTTTGTATCAACTAGAATATAGATTATTTAACTGTTTGATTCTATAATATTTTCTTTCATCAGAGTACATGAATTTTCAAAAAATCTGATAGCGAGGCTTTAACAAGATAAACAAAAAACTTAATTAGTAACGCGTCGCAGTTTTTCCGTTTATAACCAGTGAAAAGTGATACACAGAATGGTATTCCGACTGGACTTTCAGGAAGTCTCACGGGGCCTATTTTAGCTCTCAAAAGACGAGAAATTTTGTTCTTTTGTTTTTAATTCCTGCGAAATTCCTTTCAACCCATAAGAACAGACTGAAGTTTATTGTTTCCAAATGTAAATGGACATTTTCAGCTACATTCACGTCTTCTCGGATTTGACTACCGATTTTGACATTTTCCTAGATTGACTCACTTACAGTGTGACTGGTGTTGTTTTCTGTGTCCAGCGTCATTGTTTTCTGTGTACAACGTCATTGTTTTCTGTGTTCTCGTTTTGGCCATGTCTTTGGACTTCGATTTTTGTAAATTCCACTTCTTCGTTCCTTCGGTATTCTACTGCCGTTGTCCCATAGTTAACGTTTAACAATTTGTTTGACAAAAATGGTTCTCATCTTGATGGTACAAAAACCCTTGAATATAATTAATGAATAATAAAATACTAAAGTTAATGATAATTTAATTTCTGCATAATGTGCACTTCGACTACTTATGTCTCTTCAGTGCAAATCAAATCAAAACATTTGGAAATCGATATATCAGAATTTGAGCAAAAGCTGACAGAGAACAGATTACCAATAGCATCTAAATAAAAAAGCCAAAATCGGCTAAGAACAGAGCTGTGCAAAAGATGGATACTCCATACATGACAGTTTTATACCAAATTTTGTTAATATTGCAAGTTTTCAAATGAAATCGGTTTTTGGGCCAGCACATACCCTCGGAGACTAACGTTCAACAAGCAGAGGCATCGGCCCATTTGTAATATACTTAGTATATAAAATTACGAAGTAACTGATAATTTGGTTTCTTCATATGCACATTTCGACAAATTATGTCAACCTTATAGAGCTGCGTGCAACACTATTATCTATTTACCTTGATTAATTCTACGTTTAATGTCATCCACGCACGTACGTTTTTGAAAATTCTTGAAAATAAGAAAAGAAAGAAAAATTTCGTTATTTCTACAAATTTCGGATTAAGGTTGCGATCAGTCACTGATTGAGCAGTCGGCTCTGGAACTAATGAAAGACTTGCAAAAGAAAGTGTAATGAAAGGTTTTATGCCATTCAAGAATTTGAAATACAAGTGTGAAATATCTATGCACTAAAATTTATAGAAGATAATTGCAAATGTTTTGTTAGAAATTTTTGTTTGTTTTATCTCTCCCATCCTCCTTGTTAGCTTTGGAGGTTTAACGTTGACGTAAAACAAATAGAATTAACTTAAGACGGCCTTATATCTCTTCAGTGCAGATCAAATCAAAACATTTGGAAATCCATATATCAAAAGTTGAGCAAAAGCTGACAGAACAAATTACCAATAGGATCTAAATAGAAAAGCCAAAATCAGCTAAGGACAGAGTTATGCTCCTTAGTTTTGAACAAAATTTTGTTGATTTTAGATATTCAAGTTTTCAAATGAATAGCACAGATGTACTGGCTTCTGGAATGCTGAATACCCTCGGGGACTAACAGTCCACCAGCAGAGGCATATCAGTCCAATGGTAATAAAAAAAAATAAAATAAAAACCGAAGTTACTGACAATTTCGTTTCTGCATATGCGCATTTCGACAACTTATGCCTCTTTTTTGCAGACCAAATCAAAACATTTAGAAATCCATATATAAAAATTCGAGTAAAAGCTGACAGAACAAATTACCGATATGATCTAAATAGAAAAGCCAAAATCAGCTAAGGTCAGAGATGTGCAAGAGGGAAATACTCATTAGTTTTGAACAAAATTGTGCGACATTGTAAGTTTTTAAATAAAATCGGAAGAGATGAACAGATAACTTAATTTATGTTGTAGCGCATGTACAAGGGACTTATTTTCTGTCAATCCAAATCAATTTAACAGTTGATGCAGATGTCATATTACACTTCAAATTAGATAATAGTTTGTAATGCTAGGTTTACACCGCCGATCACACCAACTCGATCAACTCGACCATGCTGTTTTATCCCGATCATCGTCATAAGATTCATTGATCGATCTAGTTCACGACGTCCACTACCCGATTTAACACTACTTACGCTCGACCATTTTCGATATCTTTACGATTCACGTACGACTGATGCTCGACCCTCATTCGACCAACCAGACTTTGTCAGATTGAGCCAGATCATAGCCCGATTTGTGTTTGATTAACTAGACCTGGTCGGGAGAGGATCGTGAAATGGTCGAGTGTGCTCGAGTTTGTCCTGTTAGTACGTTTGTATATATGGGGGCACAATTTGAAAATTCAAGGAACAGTTCAGCATGGTGGTAGAGCAGCAAAATTTGTAGCCCATGTGGCTGATGATTCAAAGAAAAGATGATACCTGTGATAGATCTAGAGTAGCAGAGAAGGCGGGTCCGGCACAGAAGGCGCGTAGTTTGTTTGGGTTATACAATAGCAAATGCTTCAGTCATCATTACAGAGGAATGAATGTTCGCTTTAACATACTAGCAGGTCATTCTTCTCTACATGCGTCAGAATGCGACTGTGCGTTTTTCCTGTCATTACATGTAGGACTAATCTGATACATAAAACAGAAGACATATCATCACATGATATCTTTGGTAATTAGATTAACAGTACTTTCCATGTATAGCCTTAAACTTGCTTTTTGTAGAAAAATCCAGTTTTTAGAAAGTGAAAATGGCGAGCAGTTGCCCGTTTGATGCGACATTTTAACGGTGCAAATTGAAGAGATTTTTTTTTCTTCTAGTACATGTTACAAATGTTCAAAATCGAATTTTTCTGATGTAATTTAGCTTGAATCATACCTTGTGATAAAAGTACAAACCTGCTCGGAGGAAACAATATTTTATTCTTTAATTCATATATTTAGTGAATCTGTTTCTGGAGTGTGTATATTGGGTACATTTCAAAATCTGTCAGTATAGCTATAGTCGACTGAATTTAAGCATTCTGCACGTCATTCTCTAATTATACTAGTAGCATGCACAATCCAATATTCTTTTCTACAATCCTGATAAATCGAGATTGAGCTTTTGCCATTATTTTGTGTCCGTTGTCCATGAACATTGCATTCAAATATATTCTACCAAGAAACCGCCGACTCCTAAAAGACCTCGATTGGTTCAATGTGAAAAAAACCGTCATGTCCGCTTCTAATTAAATACAACAGCCAACTGGGAATTTTCTAGTAGTTTTAAATGGGGGTAATAACAAAATTACCGAACAGAGTTTTCAAGAGCCGAAGTCCATGAGAAAAGAAGCAAATGAGATAGAAACTTGGATCTTGTGGGAAAACTCATTTAAAGGTTACCTCTGAAACCCCTAAGTCAATTAGACCAAACTTGTTACGATTGCCAAATGATAGTCCCTTTTCAAAATAGTGTCTGTCATGTCGTCAGCTAATACAAGATGACTGCTTAAGGGGACAGTAAAACAGTGTACCAGAAGGATTTCCATTGCAGCCAAAGTTGGTAAAAATAGTCCTTGAATGTTCCAATTTCAAAATAGTATCTATCTTTTCTGCATGAAATCTAAGATTGCCCACAACGGGGAACATAATTCAATATTCGACCCACCTTAGATATCCATTCAAATTCTGTCTACTCTGAAACTACTTTGCCAATTGGCCAAAATTGAAATCAAGAGTCCTTGTCTGGTCCACACTTGAGGAAGTGTCCGGCAGATTCTCATCATATCAAAGATGATGATCAGCCAAACTTGATCACAATAGTATTGGAGTACAATGGATGGCTACCTTAAGACTGAAGTAAGGCCATAGTGAGAGACTGAGGCTCTTGAAAGCCTTATGTTTTGCTATTGTGAAAAGATGACATGCTGTCGTGTTAAATCGAGTATGGTCTTGAGTGGTCGAGTAAAAGTCGGATACAAGTCGGGAAAAAAATCGGGTTATGGTCGGGAAGATCTTGTATAGAAAAAAAAGAATGAATCGTGTTGTTCGAGTAATGATCGAGTACTAATCGAGTTGATCTAGAAGCGACTCGGCATAAATCGAGAAGCGAATGAGTTTAAGTCGGGTAGAAATCGGCATGATCGGTTAAAATTTTGAAACTCGATCAAGGCCGATTCCTTTTCGACCTCTTCACGACAACCTCGATCAGACCCCGATTGATTCCCGACCTGTTCTCCACATATAATGCACACGACCTCTACACGATATTTTTTGACATGTCAAAAATATTCGGGAACACAGCTCGAGTTCAGCAGAGTTAGTAAGATCGCCCCGATTTGGTTAGTATACCGAACATGAGCATTCAAGATCAGTGTCCCGATCGATGAATATTCATAGATCGAGTTCGGTCGAGTTGTTTAGATCGGCAGTGTAAACCTGCCATAACTATTACATTTTGGACATACGTGATCATGGTAAGTGTACAGTGCACTCAAACCATTCATTTGGGTAACGAAATATTTGTTTTGCCTTTATTTTGAAAAAGCTTTTAATAAATATCATGAACGGAAATTTAGGTACTAGTACTTTGTAATTTCAGATTGGTCTTGCTGCAATCTTTATCATTGATGATGGCATGTCTGGAGCATTGAGAAGTGGTCGAGTGCGAAAAGAATACCAAGGAAAAGGAATTATTACAAAAATTGAATACGAAATATATAGGCAATTTCCGATGATAAGATATATCGTAACAGCATCAGCTAGCCGGCTAAATGAAATTAACGCTTTCATTAATTCAGGAAGAGCGAGGTTGATGGCAACACGGGTAAGATTCCTTTGATGCCAACTCTTAAGAAATTACTATAACAAACCATGAAAGGATATAGATTAAATGCACATGAGACAAATGTCTACAAAAACATGGCAGACCAAGCAATTAAACAAAGCTTTTATTTTTATTTTAATTAAAGTCACAAAGAGGCATTTAACAAAGAGCTTTGCTCACACCTCATAGTAAGTTCAAGACGGTCCTTAGCACCGGTTTGAGCGGAATTCATTGCTGGATGTCGAACAACGCCCATTCCATGTTTTGCCTTCATCATCATGGATGCAGGATCGTCAACTAACATGGCAAAAAGTTCTTACAGCACTATCAACCGTCGCCCGAGAAAAACACTAGTCTCCTATGCTATCGGACAAAACGGGACTTTCGAGATGGAACATTCGTGTAATTGAAGGCGGAAACGATCACCTATATTAGTAAGACGGATGACTGGATTCATGATCTATTGAAATAAATAAAACAAACTATTTATGGCATTTAAGTGTACTAATTATTTGTCCTACATGACAATTATTGAACTAATGACGAAAAACAATTTACCTGAAGCGCTACAAATTGACTAAATATAAATAACAAAATACCGAAGTTACTGTGAATTTTGTTTCTGTGTTTCTGTAAATTAAGATATTGCAAGTTTCCAAATAAAATCGGTTTTTGGGCTAGCACCGAAGTACTGGGTACTGGCTTGGTGAACACCCTCGGGGACTAACAGTCCACCAGCAGAGGCATCGGCTCATTGGTAATAAATAACAAAATACCGAAGTTACTGTGAATTTTGTTTCTTCATATGCGCATTTCGACAACTTATGTCTCTTCAGTGCTGATAATTTTAAAACAATATAAATCACCCTTAGCTCAACAGTGTTCATTAATTAGTGATTCCCTTCAGGATATTGTTGTATTCAGTTTTTCGTATAATAATATATTCTTTCCGGATTGAACACGACTCAAAAGTCCCATATTGAAATATAATATAGAAAAACACATGGCACTCTAGGCATTATAAAATAGCGAGATGTGAGCAGTATACAATGTAGACATGTGGTCATAATAATATTTGGAAATTACAAAAAATAATAAAATGCCAAAATTCGAAAAGCATGATAGTATATCCATATGAGAAATTCTCTCAAAAACAAGTACCCCATAACAGAAATATATCGAGAGCATAAATCGATCGCACAGTGAATTTGTTTACGGACTAACAGGAGACACAAATTTTCAAACAAGCAATGAATGGATATACAAATACAATTGTAAAACCAAGAAATTAAACAACGCTTTTATTGCTGTTCTTTATCTTGTAGTCACCATTAGGTCTCCGACACAGAGCTTTGCTCATACCTCATAAAGTAAGTTCAAGACTGTCCCTAAAACCGGTTTGGGCAGATTTCATTGGTGGAGGTCGAACAAAGCCACATCAATGTCTTCGGTTCGGTTCAGTTTGTGTACATGCAGATAACCAGGGACGCATCAGACAAAATTAAAGGACTACATATGAATAATTTTCTCATTTTAAAATCATAATTCCCATTTCTTTGATCTTTAGTTTTTCAAGAGTAGGTTTTAAAAGCAGGGCAGCTTGAGAGAAATATAGATTCTCTTTCAGGTAGGAGTGGTTTGAAAAAGAATTCTTCACTGGAGATAGGAAAAGTTTGATTTTCAACAAGCGAGCTTTAATTATCATGTTTAAATCCAAATTTCACTATCGGGAGGAAAAATATTTTTTTAAATCTTCACCTAGATGAAGGAGGATATTTTTCTTTTATGCATTTTGTGCAAAACTTTTAAGTATAAAAGGGTAGGGAAGTTTCATGGAGGTTTATTTGGGAGAAAGAATAATCTTAACAAAACCGGTTCTCCTCGCATGGGTGAATAAAACTACTGCTTTCATTCCAGGTATAGAAAACCTCTAGGGACAAATAAAGTAATTTCATATATAGTGTAATTACAAATATACAAATTTTAGGAATTATTATATACTTTTCTCTTGTTTGTCTTTTGCTTCAGTCATTGGTTGTCGATTAAAGCATAAAGGAAAAAAAGGGGTTGAAAAATAGGTGAAAATCGAACAATCAATCAAAAAAAAAATAATCAAAAGACAATGGCAACATCAGAAACACAAAGATACAAAGATAAAGACACAGGCAAAAGGCGGCATACACAGAGATGAACAACATGGCCTCAAATTAAAACTATATCAGGTGTACCGGTAGCGTAAGCATCGCCTGCTTTTAATAAGAAACCCGCCGTGATGAACTTCAAATTCGGTAGTAAAGTCAAATTAAGGAAAGTTCGGGAATTGTTTTAATTTGTCGCATATAAAGTGAAACTCCGTGGACGTGGGCAGGAATTAAATCCTTTACTCAATTACTTAGGGACCGACCATTTAACCTGAAGGGGAGGGGCTATGTTTTTTTTCGAAAAAAATATTTTGAAGCTGTTTTTATGTGAAAAAAATATTTTGGCTGCAAAAGTGATGAAAAAAAATATTCTGAACGGGGCTTTCTGTCCCAAAAAATAATGCTTATTTTCAAAAAAATATTTTGTCTATACTAGTTATAAAAATAAATAAATTTTTTCGCGCGAAGCACGAAAAAAAAAATTCTA
>MJUU01003592.1:112302-124388 GCA_002080025.1 Modiolus philippinarum | reverse complement strand
TTTTCATCCGCCATTTTCAAAATGGCCGCCATTCAAAATTTTGTTATCTCGATATCTCGGAAACGATAAAAAATTTCTGAAAACATTATATTGCAAAAATGTTCCTCTCATTGAGATCTACATTTGATACATAAGAACAAAAACTCTGCGATGAACCGTTTTTGAGTTATAGCCCTTGACGCGTTTCGGCAAATTGGTTTTTCGAGAATAACTTTTAAACGCTTACAGATATTATAGTAAACATGCATATTTAAAATGATCAGTGCAAAGAGAGCTTTAATTTGATTACCAGGTTGAAGGTCATCGGTGACCTTTGACTGTGACCTTTGACCTTGTTATCAGACAAACTCGGAAACCGTAATAGATAGCTGATCAAATGTAATGAGAAAAATGTTCATCTTCACGAGACGCAACTTTGTTACATTTGGCCCGAAGAGATTTGGCGACTCTTTATATGAGTTATTGAGTTTCCGTTATTGCTTAATACTCCCAAACGATAAGTCTTAAAGACCTGAAACCTTCACCATTGTAAATAAGTAATATATGGCCATCTAAAAATGTCAAGGTCAAAGGTCACCGGTCAAGGTCACCGATGACCTTTTGCCCTGTTATAGCTTTAACTCGTAAACTGTAAGAGATAGATGATCAAATGTATTTGAGAGAATGTTTGTCTCATTGAGGTGTACATTTGACACTGGGGTCCAAAATAATTGGACCATTCATTTTGGACCTATGGCCCAAAACCATTTTTCGGGGTCCGATTTTAGAGTTTTTTGCCTATATTTCAAAAACTATTAAAGATACAAAGAAACTATAAGAAGATAAATTGTTCAGCTCAATATGGCCGACAAAAATTGGGTCAAGGTCAAAGGTCCAGGTCCTTAGCAACAACGTTATTAGCCATAAAAGTCCTTAGCAACCATAGGCAAAAAGTTTCGTAATGTTGTAAAGAGGAAATGAATGACATTGCCAACCGGAAGTGACTTTCCTGTCCTTAGCAACAAGCTAATTTTTCGAAAAAGTCCTTAGCAACCGTTGAGCAAAAGACTAATAAAGATCAGAACTTTTGTCTATAACACATTTTGAACTGAAATAGACAACAAAATCAAACTCAAACTTGTGATTATGGTGAAAACTGGTGAAAGACCTTGCAATTGTTCTCTGAACAATTGACCTTTTAATTGTAGATGCATTTCTCTGTTTACACGTACTATCATACTAACTCCGTCATAGGAGCACCAAAGTGCGTGTTATATTTTCGACCAATGAAATTGTAGATCCGAATTCACTTCAATGTCTGTCATGTAAATAATATGGAGGGAGTTTTCGTCGAAGGCACATTGAGGGAAAACATTGACTTGTAGAAGCTGATGGTAAACAATGGGGGTTGAGATGAGTAGAAATATTGAAAATATATTTAGTAAGCTTCAACCGGATGTCAGTGTCTACATGTATACATGAAGGGAATATACGTTAGACTGATTTGAAAAAGTGCACTATGCAATATCAAGACTTTTAGATTCCTCCCTTTTGTTTTTTTTTCAGTGGGTTCGAGCTTTTTTTCCGAAACAAACCCCTGTGGTTAATACCCTCTGGGACTAACAGTCCACCAGCAGTGGCATGGACCCAGTGGTAACAAATAACTAAATACCGAAGTTATCTTGAATTCATTATCTGCATATGCGCATTCCGACAACTTATGTTTCTTCAGTGCAACTATCTCCATTGTCGAACATAAAAATGTTCTACTCTATTTGAAATAAACTTAGGCACAATAGAAAATTATGCCCTGCAGATCCGCCCCTTTTCCAAGACGATAAGATGATCCAAAATAGTTTAACATTAGACCCTTTAACAGAAAGTATTCTTAACATAGTCTGTAATGAGAGGCTTAAGAATGGAGTTTTTTTATTAATGAATTTGTCAATGGTCATGATGAGCAATATCGGCTCTTGAGAGCTCTTTTTATTGAATTGGCAAACCTCAAATCTGAATATTTATACAAAACATGCAACGTTTGCATACACGTATTATCAATTTCTGAGCCATTTGATCCTGCGTGGAGTGTTACTAGTTGAGCAAGACATGCTTACCCTTCCGGAGCACCCGATGTCAGTATCGGTTTTCATGGGAGATCACTCCAATACCGTAGTGCCTTTGTTCTGATTGTCGTCTTTTTATTTCCGTGCTTTGTGGTTGTCTCATGTCCTTGTTGTTTTTGTTTTTCTGTGTCCCCGTTTTTGTCGTGTCTATGGACTTTGATTTTTGTAGTTAAGTTTAGTTTAAACGTATTTTATTCGCATATAAATAAAATAGGGTTGGACACAAGTTCATCAGACTGATGAAGTCCTCTCCTCATATACATATGTGTTACATTAATATACATTTGTGTATGAGTATGCATATGACATTAATCAATATCAAAATAGTAATCAATACATGAACGAGAGAAGAAAAGTGATATATATATAGTGATTAATACATGGCCTTTTCCGTATCAGCACGGTTATCATCCCGAGAATACCAACCCGAGGCGCTAGCCGAGGGCTTATATGGATCGAGGGATGATAACCGTACTGATATTGAAAAGGCCAAGTCTTGATCTGTTTATTATATACTTCCAATTAGGAGTTGTAATCATACCCGGGCGGAAATAGCCATATCACCGTGCTGATATGGATATTTCAGAACGAGGCGGTCTGATACGGCCATATCAGACTAGGTATATAATAAGGACTGTTAACTTCCGGCTATATTACATATGCAAAACAGAACAAATCTTCGCTTAGTATGTAATAAAACAAGTAAAGTTATTTATCATATATCTAGTTATAAATACAAGAATCCTGCATGTGTAATACAGACGTCATGTTTCGTCCTGTATCTTCACCCCAGGATGGTATCGATATCAGTCACGGCTGCTACCCTTTATTACACACCTAAAAAATCTGTATCAAAGGTCACGTGTTATTTTTATTAGAAAACTACTAAGACCTTTGTTCTTTTTCAAATATATGATAAACAGTATATGACACGGGTAAATCCGTATTACATGCTGTATCAACCCTCGACCAATATCATCCCTCAGGCAAGCCTTCGGGATGATATTGACGTCTCGGGTTGATACAGCATGTAATACGGATTTACCCATGTAATATTCTATATATAGTCTATCATATAAAGGGTAAAAAGGCTTATGTGTGTTTACCAGTTATTTTACATTTAAGATAAAAGAAATAAACTGTAAGGAAGCTCTTTGTGTTTTTAATATATATGAAAACGTTTTCATCATTGTTGAGCTTTATGCTGCCGGAAGTTAAAAGTTTAGTATTCAAATAGCAATCAGCCGGTAGCCAGTCTAGGTCATGAAATAGGATATTTCTATGATCTATGTATTTCGGACATTCAAAAAAGTAATTGTATGAGTTTTCAAATCTTGATGCACAGGAACAAGAAGGATCTGTTGTTAAGTTCAATTTCCAGAGATCATAATTTAAAAAAAGTTTAGTATCAATAGCAATCAGCCGGTAGCCAGTCTAGATAATGAAATAGGGTATTTCTATAATCTATGTATTTCGGACAATCAAAAAAGTAATTGTATGAGTTTTCAAATCTTGATCCACAGGAACAAGAGGGATCTGTTATTATGTTCACAAATTTGCTATTGGGGGACCTAGCCAATGTCTTGCATCACAAATTTGCTAGTGGGGGTTTGGATGCTATTGACCTAGCCAATGTCTTGCATCACAGAAATGTAAAAAACAACGTACCCCCATATTTCAAACACGCATCAGTCCCGATCATTTCGTACACCTATACTTCACCAATCGCGTCTAAAATTTTCAACCATAAACGTGTATTGCAAAACCTTACCACCGACGACCTCAAGTCTAAACCACCCGATTGTTCATGTTCTGATTCACCATACATATATAGTCCCTGTGGTCACGTCATAACGGGAGATTTGAGTATCATTGAAAACAAGTCTCTCCGTGATGTCCTTGCAAAAGGGCCTAAATTCCGTGCACCACGTTCCATCAACTGGGAACAAAATTTCAAACTTCTTATGGATGCTGTAGAGGACTACGCCAGAAAATGGATTAAGCGTGAACATGATGAAGACCTTGATTCCCTTTCGGACTGGATTAAGGCTTTGAGGTCGATGATTCTTAAACGAATCAATCAGCTACGAAATGCTGATGTGGCCAGTTACTTGTCCTCCATTCATGACAAATATGTCGTCGTTCCTGCCGATAAGGCCCCAAATAATATCATTTTTATTTGCAAAAATCATTATATAAATTGTTTAAAGAAAGAACTTGGTATTGATAATTCCAACGGCAATCCAACTTACACAGCTGCTACTCTGTCAAAGGAGGAGATATTACAGAACCATAAATCTGTTTTTCTTTCCTTCGGAATTTCCACCAAGGATGAAGACACAGATCTCCCCTCTTTGTACTGGGTACCTAAGTTACATAAATGCCCATACAAAGAACGATACATCGCTGGATCTGCCAAATGCTCTACAAAACCTATATCTAAATTGCTAACCTCCATCTTGACAGCTGTTAAAGAGGGCCTTCAAAAATACTGTGATACTTGCTTTTCAAGAAGCGGTGTGAATGAAATGTGGATTTTGAAAAACTCCAAAGATCTACTTGACATCTTAAACTCTAGATCATTATCACACTGTAACAGCATTAAAACTTTCGACTTCTCCACACTTTACACTACTATTCCTCATGAACAACTAAAATCTCGGCTGAAAAGTTTAATTCATAGATGTTTCTTATGTAAGAACGGTGAACGTAGATATAGGTACATTGTTGTAGGTAGAGAACAAGCCTTCTTTGTGAAAAATTACTCCGAATCGGAGAAAAAATATACAGAGGAAGAAGTGATTAATATGTTAGAGTTTCTGATAGACAATATATTTGTCCAGTTTGGAGGACTTGTTTTTCAACAGACTATCGGAATTCCTTTGGGCACAAACTGTGCGCCTCTCCTAGCCGATCTGTTCTTCACTCTTATGAAGCTGAATTCATCGAAGGGCTTCTTCAAAATAAAGATAAAAGACTGGCACAATCCTTTAATTTTAGCTTCCGTTATATAGATGATATTTTGTAGCTAAACAACCCTCGCTTTGGTGATTTTCTTTATTTGATCTATTCAAAAGAGCTCGAAATTAAGGATACCACAGACACTTCTACATCAGCCTCGTTCCTTGACCTTCACCTTGAAATTGACAACAGAGGGAGACTTCAAACTAAGCTGTACGACAAACGCGATGACTTCACCTTTCCAATAGTAAACTTCCCTTTTCTTTGTAGCAACATCCCAAAAGCGCCGGCATATGGAGTTTACATCTCCCAGCTCATTCGCTATTCAAGAGCCTGTGTTCGATACAGTGACTTCCTTGATAGAGCCCGGTTGCTCACAAATAGGCTTCTTCAACAAGGGTACGTTACCCAAAACTTGAAGTCATCCCTTCAGAAATTTTACGGTCGACATCATCATCTTGTGGACCGCTATGGGATATCTGTTTCCCACATGACAACAGATCTTACCCTTTAAAGCTTAATTGTTGTTTCCTCTACCGAATTTGACTTTACTACCGGATTTGACATGTTCAACACGGTGGGTGTCTTATAAGAAGCAGGAGATGCTGACTCTACTGGTGCACCTGATCTCACCCATGGTTTTATATTGGGTCCGTGTTGTTCATCTTTGTGTGTGAGTGTCTTCATTTTTCTTTTCTGTGCTGTACCCATGTTGCGTCTCTGTTTTTTTTCTGCCTTTTTTGTTTCTGGTGTTGCCATTGTCCTTGGATTGTTCGCTTTTAGATTGACGGTTCAGTTCTCACTTACTTCACTTTCCAGAGATCATAATTTAAAAATGTAGCTGAACATCTAAACTTGGTCAGCAAGATATTAAGTTTACGGGGTCCATAAGAATAATATGTAGGGATATCTTTGTTGCAGTCATCAAATACATTTTTTAATCCTGCTTTGAATTTTCTCAAATTTCTTCCGCGCGAATATTCGAATTTATACTGTTCCATTGCCTTATACTTGAAGGGATATAGGAATCATATGTCAACGAGCCTACAAAAAGGTGAAGTTATATCATCTCAGTTTCGAAGTTTATATGTAGTTGTACTTTGTATATTTGGGAAAATTGATTTACTTAGATACATTGGTGCATTGTTATTTTTAATATTATAAAATATATGTTAACAATGAAGGGATATGGAGTAAATGCAAATGACACAAAGTCTCAACAAATACATGTAGCTTTCTTTTTTTACGACGTTCTTGCAAAGTCTCCCATCCATGTTCATGATATATATTATAAATATTTGTGAATATAGGTAACCCTGTGACTATTCTTGCAGCTTCTAGCTGAAGTGTCTCGAGTTTTGATTCATTTATTATACCACAATTATCCCATACTTCACTGGTGTATTCAAAAAGTGGAAGAATAAAAATTAGAAACAATTTCTCTAAATTTGGCCTGCTAAGTCTATATTTTAACTTTCGAAAGATATTTATATGTCTTGTTACACTTGATACTATATTATCGATATGACTGGTCCATTTAGCATCACTGCCAAATGTAACACCTAAGAGTCATAGGTAAAGTTTGGCCATTAAAAGTAAAATTCATGTTAGGAAAATCACAATTTGAGAAAAGCACAATTTGCGTTTTTTCTGGATATAAAGACATGAGCCATCGCTTAGACCAATCGTCCAGCTCCTTCAAATCGTGATTTATCACAGATTCAATCTTGTGCTCCATCACGAGCCAAATAGTTGAACGCTGTGTCGTCTACAAACAATCTTGTCAATGAGATTAGAGTGTCGGCTATGTCATTAATATATATTATAAAGAAGGCCTAATACAGAACCTTTGGGGACTCCAGCTGAAATTAAACCTAACGGAGATGACGCTTCTTTCATGGCGACACGTTGTTGTTGTTCCTTCAGGTAACTACTGATCCAATTAAGTAAATTCCCACAAATTCCAAAAGATTTCATTTTATGTAGTAAACCTCGGTGCCAAAGTTTATCAAAGGCCCTGGAAAAATCGCAAAATACAAAGCAGTTCATATCTTTTTGTTCTAATGAATTCAAAATGCAATTATACATTTCTATTAATTGGTGAGCAGTAGAATGTTTGGATGAAATCCGGATTGATATCCGTATATTAAGTTTTTCTTTTTGTGAATGATTGTATACATGCCTGAATATAACCCTTTCCATTATCTTACCATCACAGCTTATTAAAGAAATAAGACGATAGTTCGAGGGTAAGGAATCATCTCCTTTTTTGAATATAGGTATAACATTGGCAGTTTTCCAAGGATCTTGAAACTATGGCTATCTTATCTGGATACATTTTTATCATTTTATGACTTATCTTATCGGGATCCGACGACTTATTGGGATCTAAAATTTTGATTATGTCTACTATTTCTTGAATAGAAACAGTAATATCCTTAAGTTTATTTTCCGTTTTTACAGTAAAATTTAGTAACTGTATATTTTCATCGTGTATTTTTGAGATAAGACAAAAATTACAAAAAAGGACAACAGCAAACACCTACAAGGACCGAGAACTACAATTACAAGCGAACTTCACTAAAAAAAACAAAAATTAAAACAAGAGACAAACATAAATAACGATAGGTGCTCGGGATAGCCGGGCTTGGTACCGGCATTGGCAAAAAAGCCAGTGGTAGGGTTAAACCGGTTTATTGGTACCCAAACCTCAACTTTCTCTATCCCGTTTCCCTGTACTATAATAAACAAAATAAAACCCAAAAACAGGTAGACTACTACCTCAATGACCAGTATCTGCATCTTGGAAAAGAAAAAGATATGACAAAACGTAATTTAGAAAGATGGGTCAAAGAGTGCTCGCCGCTAAACTGCTGGCTAGCCCAAGGAACCTAGTCTGCTGGTAAAACACTGTCGCACTACGGAAGAAAAATCAAACTCAAAACTCCCCGATGGAGCCGTCATGTCGGCAGTATCAGTGAAGGCCAGTATACATGTCAAGTCTTCAGGTCACCGGAACCCAAAGCCAAATTAACGGATTTGTTCAGAATATCTCGTCAATATGCACTATTACGTAAAGAATGTAAGTTACGTCCCAGTTTTCTGGATTATTTATCAGTTTCTGACATATTTTAACAACATTTCCATAATAAGGAGGATGAGAAATGCCCTTTGCAATTAGCTGTTTGCGAGTCACGTCATATCTAGATATCAAATGTTCGTATACTGAGCAACACAAGGAACGCACCACTTTTTTCATATTATCTAGCTCCCTGATATATTAGCCATATCAGCCTTTTTATGTATTTTTTAATTTCAAATATCCAGAACAAGCAAGTAAATTTTTGCCCAAAAAATTGTCATTTTCAAGTCACAGCAACGGTTTCTCTTGAATGTGTGAGAAAACACAAGTCAAAGAATTGCTTTCCTCAGAATGAGCTTGTTTGGAAGTTGCACCGTCAAAAGTAACAAAAACAGTAACCTTTTACCTAATCTTACAGGTAAGAGCACAAGATGTTCAAAATTCATCATTTTTGACAATTTTTGCATTTCTGGATGAAAAGGTGGTTTTTTGAGAAAATGAAATTCAGAATTCCAAAAAGTTTCATTTTCTCAGAATTTTGACTTTGTGATAAGAGAAACAAAGTGTAAAAATTTTAAGATGTTCCAGCAAGTATTTTAAAAGATATGTGCTGTTGATTATTAAGGTACATAGAAATACATGTTAGTGGTGCGTTTCTTTAGTTGTTGAGTATATCTTCTGTAAAACTTCTCATCTAGTATCTAATAATTTATGAAATCTGTAACCTTGTTGTAAAAGTTTGGATGTGAGAGTAAGGTTACGCTCATTAAAATAGTCAAAGGTAGAACAAATGCGAGCGAATCGTATAAGTTGAGATATATACACCCCGTACGATGGAGCTAGGGGAACGTCGCCGTCCAGAAAGGGGAATTTAGTAAAAGTAAAATCAAAATCATCCCTTTTATCATAAATTTTAGTTTTTTATTTTACCAGAGTCAATAAAGATACTTAGATCCAGAAAAGGGCAGTGTTTAGAATCATTGTTTGCCTTATTTAGTTTCCGTTGTTCTGGGTAAATTATATTCACATATAAGCTAAAGACTGGGGATTGTCAATTGTAAGGATATCGTCAATGTACCTGCTATTATCAATGAAAATAGAAATAAGTTTATCACTGTTTGGTACAGTTCCATTTTGTATTTTTTCATAAAGTCCCGTTCGTAACAGAACAGAACAAGATCTGCAGTGAGAGGTGCACAATCAGTACCCATGGGGATTCCAATGACCTGATAATAAACAATGGTTCCAAAACGAACATAAATGTTGTCTAGCAAGAGATTCAGTACCTTAATCATATCATCACATGTCCAATAGCAATAATTGTTGTATGTAATATTAGAGAAGAATCCTTGCTTTTTGTTACAGCTAATAAACTGTAGACCCGAAAATTTAAAGGACCATTTTATAATTTGACCCAATTTGGATTTTATCAAATTATGTGGAAGGGTTGTGTAAAGTGTAGAAAAATCAGAACTGCCAATAGATGAAACTGGTCTATCTATAGATTGTAATTTATCTAAAACTTCAGTAGAATTTTTTACACTCCAAAAGTAATATACACCAGAGTTTTGATATGTTTTTTTCACAAAAAAATTCATGTATTTATTTAATGCATTACATTTCTAGTCGTCTCCGTACACTATTTTTGCAATATGGTTATTTTCAACAATATCCTGTAATGGTGGGATATTGTAAGAATCATTATTTGATTTGATAAACATTTTCATAATTTTCCAATATGTTTTCGGGTTTGAAGAATTTTCTAAAATAATATTATTTAAGATTTTTAAAAGTTTTTCTTTGCATTTTCTTCAGATTGTTTACTTTGTTTCTCTGCTGTTTGTACTTCAGTAAATCATACTCTCTTTTTGTTTTTAAACTCTTTTTTCGAAGTCCCTCGCGTTTTCAAATTCTCTTCTTAATTCATTGTTGAACCATATTTTGTCATGGTTTCCAATAGTAACCAATTTTGTAGGAATACACTCCCTTGCAGTGCGAAGAAATATTTCCTTAAATTTACAAGTCATTTCATTTATATCATCTGTACCAGAAAGAAATGAATTTCAATCAGTAAAAACCAAATTTTTCCTTTTCTGTTCTGTCATATAATCATATTTCCCTTTGAAAAAACTTTGAAATTGACATAGGACATTCTATGAAGACTATTGCACCATCATGGTCATTCATTTCTTGGGGCACTTTGATGACATCTAAATATTACAGACAAGCGAATCCGATATTATAATATGATCAAATAAGGTTTCACTATGGTCTGTAACTCTTGTGGGTTTATTTATAACATTTTTAAAATTAAATAAGTTCATTTAAACCTAAGAAGTATCTTTCTCATGCATAGCTCTGTCCTTAGCTGGATTTTGACTTTTCTATTTAGTTCATTTTGGTTATTTTTCTCTATCAGCTTTTACGTTTTTGGGTCAGTGGACTTCCAAATATTTTGGTTTGATCTGCACTGATGAGACATAAGTTGTCGAAATACGCAGAAAATAAATTAACAGTTACTTCGGTATTTTGTGATTTATTATGTTCGTATTAAACAAATCTGAAGTTATAACTATATTTTCGTTGAATCATAATTCTATTGCATAAATGAGTCTTATCAAAAGATCTGCATCTGAAAGGTTTGAACGATAACAATTACATAATAGAAATAATAGACCATGACCCTCATTTCTAGCCAAAGAGTTTCATCACGGTGATTTTCTAAATCTACTCGGCTGTTCACGGTAAACTCTTCTCTTTTTGATTTTTGTAACTATCACATCCGTTGTTCCCTATTTTACTGTCGTTGTTTCTCAAAACTCAAAGTTTTGCAAAATACGGCTTAGTTCAAAGGTTTTAACTACAAAAGTTTTCCTTTTTTGAAAATATTATCAAAACATTGCACGTATTCAGCTTTACTGCACGAAAGCACAGTAAGAATCAAGAATTGAATTTGTATCTATTTAAATGTGTGACCAAGTGCACTTATAGTTATTACGCACTGTAATTGTTATTTTTCCGGAAAGTGCACGGTTCTCTCCGGTAATCATTTTATATTACACTACATCGAGGTGTGGCGGATGCCAAATTTTTAGAACAAAGAGATGCAATGTTGTTCCTAGAGCCTTTGTAAACCCTTTTTATGATAGACATAAAAGGTATTTCCTTAATTTACCGTATATCAATAAAGGGATCGACCTTATTGATGTATCTAGTATATTTAGAGACTCAAAAATTATCAAACTTATTCCTCCCACAGGGGCCGGTAACATACGATATTGATAGACCGGGTCCCATATATATGTATAAGAAGGAGAAGGGAAACAACGGAAGTCCAAAAATTATATACCACAATATTTCCAAGTCAGACGACGACAGCTTTTTATGGCAATAATTGTCTCAAACTCAGCCATAAGTTAGCCAAATAATTATATTTTCATAAAATATAAACTTTCTTACCTTCACTTGGCTTTAAAATATATTTTTCTCCCATCGAAACACTGAAATTGTCCCGATGTAGTTTAAGTAGGCCAGTGTAGGGAAACGAAGTAAATCCCGAAATGAGAAAAAAAGTAAAAACTTTATTCGATTCCTCTCCGTATCCGATTCCCTCCTTCAGTGAGCTGGCAAATCAACATTACGACTGGATTATTTAGGTTTATAACAATAACATTATTGACCAATCAGAAGACTGTTCTCGTTTCATTCAAAATGTCGACGAATGTTGACATTCTACTTTCTGTGACACAAACGATACGCCAAGTCGCTGAAGACTGTTGAATTTGACGTTTTATGTGCGTGAATTAACATGGAACTTATTTGTGGAAATGTGGAAAGTTATATTTAAACAAGATTTTTTCGTGAAAAGGCAAAAAACATTGATTGAAGTGGAAAAATTGTGTTGATTTCATGGCCTACTTAAACTACATCGGGACAATTTC
>MJUU01003592.1:95871-111882 GCA_002080025.1 Modiolus philippinarum | reverse complement strand
CATTATAAGCAGCAGAATACCATTCCTGCGATTTCAAAAATTAAACGGAAGTTAAAAGATTTGGAAAAAGAGTATATATTTGTTCCGGCAGATAAAGCAGCCAATAATGTGGTCGTTGTTTGACGTAAGTATTACATCGAGGTGCTTCGGAATGAAATTACCAATTCTAGTACATTTCAAGCTACCACGTCAACAGAAACACAAATAATTGATGATCACATGATAGCTACAGCTGAACTTAAAGCAACTTCTAATTATAAAAGCATTCCTACTATGTATTGGCTTCCTAAACTTCACAAAAATCCTTTCAAATTTCGTTTTATTTCGGCATCAAGTAAATGTTCAACTACACATATTTCTGTTTTATTGACCAGTGCACTTACTACCATAAAAAATCTCGTCATCAACTTTAGCAACAAATGTTGTGAATACAGTGGAATTAACTAATTTTTAAAAATTCGGTAGAAGTTTTGGAAAGACTTCGATCTGTTAATGAAGCATACAGCTCCGTCGATAGCTATGATTTTTCTAACCTATATACTACATTACCGCATACACTCATCAAAGAGAAATTTTCGTATTTGATCAAATGGTCCTTCAAAAAATCAGGATGTACGTACATTTGTTGCAATACATTTAAATCGTTTTTCAGTGACGACAAACATGACAATTATACTAACTTGACTTGTCAGGATATGATAAAAGCATTAAATTTTCTTCTTGATAATATTTTTGTTCGTTTCGGTGATACAGTCTATCGGCAAAAAATAGGTATTCCTATGGGTACCAACTGTGCACCTCTCATAGCAGATTTATTTCTTTATTGCTACGAGTCACAATATATGGCAAAAATTCAAAAAGACCCTTCCAATCAGCATTTAGTGGGTAAATTTAACAATACATATAGATATTTGGACAATATTTTGGCTTTAAACAATCCTGAATTTTCTAAATTTACAGATGAAATTTATCCTGCAGAACTTACTTTAAATAAATCCAATAGCAGCAGTGATTATACTCCTTTTCTTGATCTTGATATATCGATAAATCAAGGAAAGTTAAACACTAAGGTTTATGATAAAAGGGATAATTTCTCCTTCCCTATAGTCAATTTTCCCCATATCGACGGCAATGTTCCATTAGCCCCTTCTTACGGGGTCTACATTTCACAACTTGTTCGATATGCACGAGTATGTAGTGATGTTTCTAAATTCAACGAGCGAAATCTTTGTCTCACTGAAAAACTTCTGCATCAAGGGTTTAGATATCATAAATTGATAAAAACATTCTCTAAATTTTATTATAGATACATTGACTTATTAAGAAAATTTGGTTCTACATGCAGGGCTCTTATACATCAGGGCATTTTACATCCAAACTTCTATGGGAATATCATTTACAAAGCGCATAAATTCAAAAATTGTCCTTCAAAACTTATTAATCCGTTGAACAAATTTATTCATAAAGGATATAAATACAGCACTGTTGTAAAATCGTTACTTCTGGTTTTTTGTTGGCAAAAATATTGATCATCTCCTAAATGCTTTACACCATAACTAGATTTAAACAATTTTTCATATTAGCAGTATTTGGCATTGCACAATATGATGTTCTTCTTTCATAATTGATGACATTGTTATACCAAATCTATTTAGAAGTATTTCAATTGAAGTTTCATATGTAAGAAGGCTTGATATCATAGTCAACGGAAATTATGTCCTTAGCTAGCTGTCAGTAACTGCGAGCATTTGTCCGGACAGTACCTGTGTGTATTGTCTTCATGTTTTATGTACTTTATTGTAAGGGTTTTCGTCTTGATAAGTTTTTCTAGTTTGATTTTTACTGTGAATCTTTTTGTGTATTTATTTTTAAGTCATTCACCACACATAGGGGAGGTTTTGGATCCAGTCAAACGAGTTTAACCCCACCGCAATTTTTGCGCCTGTCCCAGGTCAGGAATATGTTGGTGATTGACTTGTCCGTGTCTTCTGATAAAATTTTAGTTTCTTGATATTTCGGTTATTGGATGTGGTTTGTTTCCAATGATTTATCCACCTTTTTACCCTTTTGGGGCCATTTAGGGCTTGCTATATGGTGTGAGGTTCCTCACTGTGTTGAAGACCGTACGGTGACCCCTAGATGCTTTGTTTTGGGTCGTTTTAACCTGGATATGGGATGTTGTGTCCTTGACATTTACCCCATTTCCTTTCTTTTTCATATGTAGATGCTACCACCTTTTTTCTAGCTTGCAATAAACTTTATTAGTTCAACTTGCATCGATCCATCTAACTTACCTGGCCTTAATCCACCCTGGCCACAAATGGCGTCGTTGACAGGATTATAGATGTAGAGATTCAACAAAAGGTGGTAGTGTCAGTGGTTCCGGAAGAGCAACAGTATGGCAACATCGGATGAAACAGTGCAGGCTTTTCAGAAGGAAATTACAGACATGAAACTGAGGTTGGTCAAAGTGAATTAGCTGAGCCGAAAATTGTATTTGCCCCCAGAGAGAGGAAAATAACTCTATTTTCAGGAAGGAAAGATGAAAAACAGACAGTTGATGAATTCATAGAAAATGTGGAGATGGCACTGAAAACAAGATCAACTTCTGATGAAGAGAAAGTTAACTTTGTTATGTCGTTATTAGAGGGACCTGCAAGAGAAGAAATAAGATATAGACCTCAGTCTGACAGAAAGAAACCATCAAATGTACTGGTCATAATCAAACAAACTTTCGGAGAAAGGGGCACTGTTTCAGAACTTCTGGCAGAATTTTACCAATGTAGACAAATGGATGGGGAGAGCATTAAAGATTACAGTCACAAATTAATGGCAAAACTTAATAAAGTATTAAAGAAAGACAGTAAGGCTATTCCTGATCGAGATTCGACAATAAAAACCAATTTGCTGAAAATGTAAAATTAGTTTGGTAAGAGAGAATTAAAGAAAAGGTTGAGAAGCAATCCAGGTATTGCATTCACAGATCTAAGAGAAGAGGCAAATCTTTTAATGGAGGATGCAGAAGATAAAAATTCAGAACATGCAGTTGCAGACTTGGATGTACCGGTTCTTGCTACCCAAGCAAAATCAGCCGAAAGTTCAGAATAAAAAAATAGCTAAATTGGAAAGTATCGAACAGGAAGTAAAGATCCTAAAAGCAGAAAAGCAGAGACCTCGGTATAACAGTAATCCAGAAAATAGAAAATGCCATAACTGCGATAAAATAGGTCATATCAAGAAAGACTGTAGAAAACTTAGAAGGGACAATGAACAAAAAAAATTAAACGGGGAAGGCCTGCCGCAGGGAGCCATTCCGTAGGCACAAAATCTAGAGGCTCGCCCTTGGTAGACAAATGTGTTGGTGATAGCCAAACAATAAACATGAAAATAAAAGGCATTAATGTATCATGTATTACAGACAGAGGTTCGATGGTGAGCATTATCAACGAAAGTTTTTATACAAACCACTTGAAATCCAGAATTGAATTATTTCCGGACAGTAATTGGCTTAAACTAAGGGCGGCAAATGGCCTTGACATACCGTATATTGGTTATATTGAGACTGATGTTGTATTTCCTGGGAATGATAAAACCGTTAAGGACAGAGGTATAATGATAGTGAAAGATACTCCTGGGGGTCCCAGGAAGGAAATTCCTGGCATTATCGGCATGAATATCAATGTAGACAAATGGATGGGGAGAGCATACAAGATTACAGTCACAAATTAATGGCAAAACTTAATAAAGTATTAAAGAAAGACAGTAAGGCTATTCCTGATCGACATTCGACAATAAAAACTAATTTGCTGAAAATGTAAAATTAGTTTTGTAAGAGAGAATGAAAGAAAAGGTTGAGAAGCAATCCAGGTATTGCATTCACAGATCTAAGAGAAGAGGCAAATCTTTTAATGGAGGATGCAGAAGATAAAAATTCAGAACATGCAGTTGCAGACTTGGTTGTACCGGTTTTTGCCACCCAAGCAAAATCACTCGAAATCATGCAGCTGATTTATGTTTGTCGACGGAGGCATTACCTAAATATCCAGTTGAAGATATACGACAAGGTCAGAAATGTGATCAGGTTATCAAACGATTTCTTAAATATTTTGAACAAAAAAGGAAACCAACAAAATCGGAGAGGGAGTCAGAAAATAGCTTAGTAATTGCAATGCTTCGACAAATGGATAGAATGTCATTACAGGACGGAATTTTATTCAGAAGTGTTACAGATCCTCGACAAGGAAAACTTCGACAACTAGTTCTGCCAGAAATATTTAAAGAGCAAATCTTAAATATGCTTCACTCTCAGGCTGGACATCAGGGAATTGAAATGACGACAAATTTAGTTCGATCTAGATTTTATTGGACAAGAATGTTCAGGGACATTGAAATGTACTGTAAGAACTGTGAAAGATGCAATCTTGCAAAAATGCCAACACCTAAAATTCGTGTGCCAATTAATCACCTTCTAGCATCAAAACCTAATGAAATTTTAGCGATGGATTTCACATTATTGGAAAAAGCATCCGATGGCCGTGAAAATGTACTAGTTCTCACCGATGTCTTCACAAAATTCACTGTCGCCATACCAACAAGAAATCAGAGCGCCGAAACAACTGCCAAGGCAATTATGTACAAGTAGTTTATGAAATACGTAATTCCGGAGAAAATTCATTCTGATCAACGCAGAAATTTTGAAAGTGATTTAATAGCAGAACTATGTAAATTTAACAGGATCAACAAAACAATAACAACACCGTTTCATCCCCAAGGGAACGAACAATGTGAGCGATTTAATAGAACTATGCACGATCTACTCCGCTCGTTGACAAGTGAACAGAAGAAACGTTAGCCGGAACACTTGCCAGAATTATTGTTTATGTACAACTGCACGATACATTCGTCAACTGGGTTTTCACCATTTTATCTGATGTTTGGGCGACAACCACAATTGACTTATTGTTAAACGTCGATGACAAAGATAGTGACATTGGAATTAGTAGACATGAATATATTGAATCCCATATTAACAAGATGAAATCTGCGTATGAAAAAGCAAGGGAGACACTCCTACTGGAATCGAAGAAACGGTCAGAACAATGCAACAAAAATGTTGATGAGTATCCGTTAGTTAAAGGTTCTCATGTTTATGTACGTAACAGAGTGCTTGGAAGAAACAAAATCCAAGATCCTTGGCAATCAGAAAAATACATTGTAGTCAAGCTTTTTGATGATGACAGTCATGTTTATTTACTTCAAAAGTTAGGTGGAAATAAAAAAACTCGGATTGAGAACCGCATAAACATACAACCATGCATTTCAAATGACACTCAAACTCATTTTAATTCGAAACAAAAGACCATTGTAAACAATTCAAATAGAAGTTGTGGGCAAAAAGCCATTACTGTTGCAACAAATGACTCATCAGATGATGACGATGATTTCGCTATGGCTATCCCAGGTTGTAACAATCCGCAAGAACTAAGACGATCGACCCGCACTACTGCAGGAGAACATTCAAACATTCACCGCTTACCTAGGTCTTCTGTACAATCATAAGAATAGTTAAACTTTTTTATATTGTATTTAGTTTTTTTACACTTCTCATATTGTATTGACTTTTTTTGACTAAGTATGTTTTTATATTCATTGTTGTTTATTTTTTTTTTTGATGATGCTGATTTTGAGATTTTATATGGGTTGTAATCCAATTGAATTTGATTCTAGTCTATTTTTGTTTTATGCATTTTTTATTGCTCTATTTTTGACAACTTTATACTAGTCAGTATATCATGATTCCTTCCATTGTTGAAGTTTTATTGTAAATTGACAAATTTATGTTGTTTTTTTATTTGAATAACGAGGACGTTATTTCTTAAAGCAGGGGAGATTGTGACCAAGTGCAATTATAGTTATTACGCACTGTAATTGTTATTTTTCCGGAAAGTGCACGGTTCTCTCCGGTAATCATTTTACTGTCTCGCCTGCGACGGAAGTCGCGAAAGCGAGACATAGGCGTGCAAAGTATGACGGCGACGGCGACGGCGTTAACTTTTACTATAATACAGGATATTTTGAAAACCCTTTGATGTAGGAACATCATACTTGGTCCAGTGGTAGTACTACTCAAGTGCTACCTGACGGACATAAAATCATGTGACCTTGACCTCAACTGCACGGTCCAGTGACCACGTTAAGTTTCTCTGATTAGATCCGTATCTCAATTACTGTAATTGGTAGGTCAATGATATTTGGTATATAGGTTGGTCTTGAGTAGTACATGTCAGTCTGGCATATGCCTTTTGTCCTTGACCTCAATTTAAGGTCCAGTGACCACGTTAAGTTTCTCTGATTAGATCCATTTCTCAATAACTATAAGTGGTAGGTCAAAGATATTTTGTATATGGGTTGGTCTTAAGTAGTACATGTCAGTCTGGCATATGACTTTTGTCCTTGACCTCAATTTCACGGTCTAGTGACCACGTTAGTTTCCCTGATTAGATCCATATCTCAATAACTAGAAGTGTTAAGTCAATGATATTTGGTATATAGGATGGTCTTGAGTAGTACATGTCAGTCTTGCATATGCCTTTTGTCCTTGACCTCAATTTCACGGTCTAATTACCGTGTTAAGTTTCTCTGATTAGATCCATATCTCAATAAATATAAGTGGTAGGTCAATGATATTTGGTATATACGTTGGTCTTGAGTATATGAACGTTGGTCTTGGGTAGTACATGCCAGTTTGGCATATGCATTTTGTCCTTGACCTCAATTTCATGGTCTAGTGAACAAAGTTAAGTGTTTCTGATTAGAATAGTTTCACAATTACTGTAAGTGGTACAGTAATAATATTTGGCTTGTAGGTTGCTCTTGAGTAGTACGACTATTTTAGCGACAAGCAGGGACGGGCGAGACATCTGTTAGGGTCCACTCTTGTATTACACTACACTGAGGCGTGGCGGGTACCAAATTGTTAGAACAAAGAGATGCAGTGTTGTTCCTAGAGCCTTGTAAACCCTTTTTATGATAGACATGTAGATGCTTCCTTCTTTTTGTTCTAGCTTGCAATTAACTTTAGTAGTGTAACTTGCATCAATTCATCTAACTTACTTGGCCTTAATCCACCCTGGTCACAAATGTTTACTAGTCGGGTAAATTTATCGACTAATTTTGAATTTTAATGCACCCATGTGACATGCAGGCAAATTGCATACCAAAAGAAAGCTGATGACTTAAACTATAAGAATATACCGGTCGTAAAAGCGAAATGTGGTACATTCTCTCAAAGACTGAGGTCAAAGGTCAAATTTCATTTTTTAACTGTTTGCTTCTTTGGGGCATAAATCGCTTTTTGGGAAAAAAAATTGGAAATAAAATGTAACAAAAATATTTACCTTCACAAGAGGGAAGTGCGAGCCGATGTTAGAATGAAAAAAAAAATTACTCAGTGGGTAATGACGTCATTTCTTAGCATATTTTGTGAGCAAACGGGTATTTTATACAATCCAACGGTTGACGTCATTATTTTATGAATTATTGAACAGAAGTACATTTTTAGCATTCGAATATCAAAGAATTATATGTATACAAAATTTTATGGAAAAAAAAGCAAATAAAGAAATGACATGTAATCGAACTGGATAATAAGATGAAAGATGGACACATTCTACAGAAATAATGAAAGGTTAAACGGACAGACAAAAATACAGAAAATCAGGTTTCCTGGTAGTGAACTAAGGCTAACAAACATGCCAAGACCGGACAACATGTTTTTCTTTTAACTATTTATTGATTTATTATTTTGAAATAAATGGGGGGGGGGGGTATATTTACAACGATGAGCAAAGATACCCCATCATTTCTAAGTTAGGTTTAAGCTGTTGTCAAGCTCTATTCATAACGTTATAACGTATTATATACAATTTAATCGTGCTAAATGTAAACTTATATATAGACATTTATAATTGTCAATATCAGCTGACTCTTGTGGCATCAAACTGTTCGAACAAATTTTGGTGATTTTCCTAGCAAGGGCACAAGTGGATGCAAATCATGCTTTCTCGTAACAAATGAAGCCACGACTGCAAACAGATCTACCTTTACACCTGTTATCATTCCAATACGAAGAACTTGTTCGAGACCGTTTTCGCCAACCGAAATGCAAGGGCGATGCTAAAGGAGGTTACGCTAGATTGGATTTTATTCAAAGTTTTGATTTTAAGCTTGACCTGAGGGTATGCATCTTCGCTAGCCAAGGGTACAATTCCTTATGCCAGTGAAGATGGAGGGCATGTTGTTGAAATTACGGATTAGTCGGTGCTAATATATATATATATATATATATATATAGTATTTGAACAAGACAAGTCCATTGGGTGTTGTCAGTTTGACATATAATTGTGTGGTAAAATCCCCTTGGCATTACTTGAGGTAAATATGACCCTTGTGCGATCTTTTTTTTTGTTTCACAAGCAGCTACACTTTTAAAATATCGTCTTACTTATAGTAAGAGGCACAAAGGACATGTTTGTTAATTTGAATCAATTTTTTCGAATCAAAGGTATGGTAGATTCCGAATAACAGTTAAATTAGACATTAACAGAAACAGTAAATTCTGCTATTGATAAAAATTAACGGAGTATTTCAAGGAACAGAAGTGGTATCTATTGCAGACCCAAAAGCGGAATCATCAAGAAGCCAGTACAAAAAACACTGTCAGAGATTGACGTATATTTGATACAGAATGAGATAAATTTTATACTTGATCAGGAATGGGGTATTCAGTTTCTCATATAACTGTTTCAATAATGTACATGACGTAAAATGGAAAGTGTATGCAGCATATTCGTGTTAAACATTATTGAATCTAGAGCGGGAACCGAACGCACCTCCGCCTTTATACCTGTTGTAGAAACAAAACTTTCTAAAATTAAATCATACTACTGAAAACTAAATAATCGATGAAGGGATATGGAGTAAATGCACATGAGACAAAATCTCTACAAATACATGGTAAAACCAAGCAATGGAACAACGTTTTTATTGAGGCCTTCAACAATGAGCATTGTTCATAGCTAACAGTAAGTTCAAGACGGTCCCTACTACCGGTTTGAGCAGAATTCATTGCTAGATGTCGTGCAATGCTACATCTATCTTTTTCATGTTATGGTTTGACATTACCCTGCTATAATTGACTAGTTCTTGTATCACAGAGGTTTTTCTTCTCATTTTTATTGAAGTCGGTATATGTTGTGTAGCTATCTTTTCAAGTAGCTGGGAGATATTTAGATTTTTTTTCAAGTAACTGTGCTAACACTAATGTGAACACTTTACTTGTGAATGAACAATTCATCTCGTAATAAATCAAATATGAAAGAGTGTGAAGCGAATCATCGTGTTCAGACACTAAAACTTCCTCATTGTTATCCTTTATATGTTTCAATAAATAGTTGGCCAAACAAGCATGCTAGCATAATATACAACGTTTTGTGCAAAATCTTTACTATTGGTTGCAATGCATGTTGCTATCAGAAGTTAAGTGTGCTTCCTTTGGTTTCTTGTACTTGTATGGACATTATGTTGTGTATTTTTGGTCACATTTTTAAGCCTTAAATTTACAAAAGACACAAGTAGACCAATCTATTCTTGCTGATTTTGGACCTTGTCAGGACTCGGCTATCCACTGACGGGGTAGTGTCTGAACCCATTTAATCGTCATAGCAAAAGAGAAAATAGGAAACTGAAAGTGTTGTTTACTTGTAAAATAATTGCTGGTTGAATTAAACAGTTGTTCTGATGTGGAATTCTTACATATAATACAACATTATCATTTGAAAGAGGGTCTTTCCCTTTTTAAGATGGGATTGTTTCTTTAACAGGAATGGGTTGTTCAGATAAACCTTGTGCTCAATATAACGAATAAGATATACAAAGCTTATTTCTATCAAAACAATCTTTTCATGAGCACCATTCGATACTTTATAAGGAGTGCATTCTTAGAAAAGCGCAAATCTCTTTATCAATGCACGAAATAATATTATTAGAACAGGTATGAGATGTACATTTAAATAAGGGGACGTATATTTATTCTCATAAGTTTCCGCAAAGCATGCTAGAAGGATGCTCCAAGCAATTTTAAGATGCTTTATCCATCAAAAAACCATTAACACCTCATAAATGTCAATCAAATGGTGACCATATTTTCACTTGGGAATAGCACAACAGTCAAAATCTCTTAGGAGCTTTAAAGAGCATGCTCCTTTAAAATGTAAAAGCGGGTTTTAAACTAGATTTGGTTCTAAAATAAAATTACAATTTATTTATTTTTTTGGTTGTTATTTGTTTTCATAAAACTTTGATATTCAGGCTCAATAGTATCATGAGTAGGTCCCCCATGTCTTTATTGTTATTATTATTATTATTATTGTTGTTGCTGTTGTTGTTGCTTTTTTAAATATTAACATATAAACCTTATTCACAAAAATACATAAATAAACTTCAAATTTAGCAACTTTGATTTAAGGCGCCCAATAAGCCTAATTTTGTTTAAAAATTTTGAAATATTTTTCTCATCAATATTTTAACCATAACTTGATTTATCGAATACTTTTATATTTAGGTAATAAAAGCATGTAGATGTTTAGAAATTTGGTAAAATCAGCAACTGTAAAATTGTTGATGTAAATTGATTTGTCTGTTTAGGTGTTTAGGTTAATGGTTTTCTTAATTTATTTTATGACCTTGGAGGTCAAGAATGCTCAGATCGTCTGTATAGTAGCCACTTAATTTATTGTAGTTTCGGCAGAGTAAATATTTATCAGGCAGTTGTTTACTAAGTCAGTGTTTTCAATGTCAAATCAGCTGTTGTGATTTTTTTTCTGCAGTAGATAAACCAAGTGTCTGAACGAGCGCTTTATGATTTTTTTCTGTGCACTCCTCTTATTGTAAGCTTTCAGTTTTATGCCAGTGGATTTGATGTAGGTCTTACTTTTTTTTAGCTCTGAGGGTTCAAAGTGGCCTAAACTGCAAATTTTCAAGATAAGTTAAATTTGATTTTGCACAGATTTTCATACATATTGACACAGTGTTGGACACGATCAAAGGAAGTTCCCTTTTAGATTTTGGGGGAATCCGAAAACAATTAAGAAAATAGTTTCTATACAAAAAAATGTGAATTTTGTGAATTAGCTCTATCGTATGATATCTAAAGATTGTCTTCAAAGATTGTTTTGAATTTTATACAGTTTTACACATGATCAAATTAAGATCCCTTTAGATTTTGAGAAAAATCAAATTTATTTCTCGAAGAAATACTTAGTTTCAGTTGAAAAAATATGTGAGAATTAGCACTATGTTGTATGATAACTTGAGATTTCTTTTGAAGATTTTAATAAATTGTATACTCAGTGTTGGTCATGATCATTGCTGTTACGAACAACCCTCCATGCATGTAAAAGTCATCATGTTGAGGGTTATTTTAAAAAGCTCTGGCTACAATTACAGTAAAGCTTATAGTTTAGTTCTCTATTTGCTTAAAACATCGGCATTGGGAAGAAGGGGAGCTACAAATTTTGATCGATAGGCGATCTATTGTCACCTTTAAGACACAAACTACCAACCTGATTGAGACAATATTGATGCACACATCCTAAATATAGTGTCTTCTCGAACTTTTAACAGGATAACAGATATTCGAACTGTGACCACTCAAAGCTGAAAATCGTCAGATTTTTGTGGGGATGACATACCAAACTTACCCCATGCAAACCCCTTACCTACCAAGGAACAAACGTAGGGGACAAGTGTGCAGAAGTATGTTGAATCTTTATCAAGACCACAACAAACTAGGCCTGTTGATGTCATACAGTCCTGCAGGTCAATAACTAGAATGAAAACTTCCCAATTTTTTTTTTCGTTTGGTACCCATGTTTCGACCACGAATTATTGATTCAAGCTCTTTAATGTGTCACATGCACCTAAATTACAGTTATTAAAATTTCAGTGGTCGACATGCTGCGCTCTGCGTAACCCTTTCCATTATATTTAGCAAAAGCAGTCGTTTCATCTACGAATACATGTTTGTATGGTATTCGTCGGCTCTGAATGCTTTTGTAATATTTGAATAAATTCTAGATTGAGTATTTTTAAGCTGTGAAGCAGCTTTATACACAGGGGCCGGTAACATACGATATCCTTCTCGTACATATATATGTTACCCGGTCTATCAATATCGTATGTTACCGGCCCCTGTGGCTTTATACTGTTGCTTTTGGTCTAGACTATATGTACCTAGCAGACATCACATACGCAATAACGTAGTTCGTAGTTCATGTCTGACAGTAGTTTGTGAGAAACTAATCGTCAAATTCAAATTATTTCTTTTGAAAATGTTCAGACTGAAAGTATTTGCAGTTCTTACAAAAAAAAAAAAAAAAAAGAAAAAACAGCTTTATTTGACATTCGTAATTCACGATTCGGTTCATTCATAAAAAATTCCCGCGGTGCGCTTTAAGTTTTGTATGAATGGAAGCATAGTAACTTCTACGATCACCTAAAAAATTGTAACTCGTACCTAAAGCGATATGAATCTCTTATTACAATCACGACTTTTGATCTTTTCATTGTTTATATTAACATCTTATCATTTAAAAAGGATTATTAAAGCATATTCATGTTCTCGGCCCGTCTCCTAATGTTTACATTTTCTGGATGGGTGTGCGCATGCACAGCGTTGGAGAGCTAAGAATTGGCCTTACTTGTTTACATTGTACGACTCGTCTGCAAACGCCGTTTTTGAAAAGAATTTAAAAGTAATTCTCTGTAGGATAAATTATATGACATTTTTAAATCTTTTGAATTTACAATGAACCATTATGCAAATGTATCAAAAATGAATTATTGGTACATTTTTAAACTTTATCTTGGATGGCGTACTAGATAGCGACCGGCTTCTCTATGCAAGCGTAATCAAGTATGTCTTGGGTAATGGCGAACTTCGCTGATTTGCGACAAATTGGGGGAAACTGCTCGCTTGCTGACCATTTATCACTTGCAGTGATTTCCTATTTTGTTTCAATTCATTTTACACCAATTCGGAAGCAGGAATGGAATTCTGGCAGTGGACGGATGTAAGAAAATATCAATCATCAATCCAAACAACACAGAGTCTGAGGTCTTGGTACAAATAAGAAGCAAATGCTTTTGAACCCGATCAATGTGATTTCGAGACTGTCTGCAGAATAACACAAGATTTTTGTGTTTGGAAAAAATTTCTTTAAAAATGTGCAAACAAAAATCAGGTCATTCAGAATAAATACTAATCTTCATGGGGAAAGCAAAATTCCATTAAGTTACAAATTAATAAGCCTTTCTGAGACGCATTGACATCGTTTGTGTTGGAAATTAAAAAAAACTGGAAATGTGGATGAATCTGGAACGTCACAAAAGATGTTACTTCATACCGGGAATTAAAAAATCTTGAAAACCATATATTCATTTGAATTGTAATCAAGCAAACAACATTTATGATCAAAAGATAAAACCCCATATATCTTATTTTGTTCAAGGCATTTTTAATTTTTCAACAATAATTGTAAAAAAGTCAGATAAGATCCTCTCCTACCCTACCTCACATTTATTTTTGAAATACATGTCTAGAAGTTCTAACATTGATTAAATGCTAAACAGTTTTCCAGCGTCCAGCGCTTTGATTTAAAAAAAACGGAGAAAGGAAATGGCTGAAGCGATAGAGAGATTGATCGTAAAAAAGTAAATGCAATATCTATTTCCAACAGCAACCATAAACTAAGGTACTTAAGAAACTACAGAAATCTTAAGTGCATTATAAGAAAATAAACATTGAATTGACTACCAAATCAAGAAAAAACGATATATGCTATTATGTTCCTGAGTAAGTAAAGGCATTACAAAGTGAAATAGTAGAATAAACAGGTTTTACGACTAGCGTTTGTTTCCTACATTCGGGTGGTGGTCGCAAAGGATGGGGTGTAACATTGTGTGTTGCGCATACATTAGTAAAAAATGGTTTGAACAGTAGTCAACTCAGATCAATTTAAACTAGAAGTGGTGCCATCAGAAATGCTGGCCATCCCCGCACTCCCTGTTTGACACAGAAAACAGTTGTTATACATGTAAACCCTGGGCGTAATTTTTCTCAAAAATTTGAAATTCAAATTACGGATAAAAACTATTTTTACTAAAAAAAAGAATACAAGGATATATGCTTGCTAGGTAGAATTCCAAAAAATAAGTGGTCTTTGAAATTTTTATACCCCTGCAAACAAAGTTTGGGGGGGAGGGGGTATATAGGAATCACCCTGTATGTCTGTCTGTCTGTCTGTCCATTCCTCCGTCCGTCCGTCTGTCCACACTTCTTGTAAGCGCAACTCCTCTTTAACCACCTGAATGATTTGGATGAAACTTTGCATAAAGGAAGGACAGTATATGGAGTTGTGCATGAAGGAATATAATTATTGTCCGAAACCAGGAAGGGGAGATAATTTAACTTTGAATTTTCATTGATTCCATATGTATGTGTTACCTCGTAAGCATAACTCTTCTTAAACCACTTGAAGGATTTAAATAAAACTTTAGACAAAGGAAGGACACTATATGAAGATGTGCATGAAGGAATGTAATTATTGTACGAAACCAGGAAGGGGAGATAATTTGACTGACTTTCGTTGATTCCTTCTGCAATTTGATTTCCTTTTTTCAAAGAAATAATTTAAAGCAAAGATATTGTGAAATCAAACTGTTGGAGAGACACACTTTTTTCATTGTAATCCTCTTGAAAAGTTGTTTTTAAAGTGTTGTAATGAAATTTCTCTATGATTTTTGTGTAAAATGTCAAATAGGCTAAAAAGTATTAATTTTATATTTGTTTGATTTCGACAGAGTACTTTCAATGGAACCCTTGTGAAAAGTTCTTTCTTTAAGATTATATCATTGTGTCCATACTTGTATTGTGTCCACACTTGTACTGTGTCAACACCTGTATTGTGTCCACACCAACTTAACATTGCACTTACCATATCGATTCAGGGTTCATACTTTGCTGCCATTCGGCGACTGCTCTTGTTTATATTGGTCTTGATGCAAAAAAGAGGTCCCAAGATGTCGAGTTTGACGTCCACGTGTTGGAAGAAATGCCATGCGTCCTGCACGTTAAAGAACCCTTGTAGCAAGCTCTTTTTGTGTGGTCCGTAGGTGATCGGCTGCAAGGCTAAATTCCTCGCCCCTTTCGATTTCACCCTCCTTTTCCAGTGGCAGTCAGAATTTCCCGTCCCATGACCCTTTCCATACCCCAAAGTGATTATGTTCTCGTCTTGATATAGCTGAAATATTGCTGAGTAGACGTTAAACAATATTCAATCAATCAATCGAGTTTGACGCATGTGAGCCTGTCAGTGGAAGTCCTCCTACATTTTTGGTTTTATGGATTTAATTTTGTTATAGAATTGTTGCATATATGCTGCAAAGTCGCAATAAGCTTTCAGATATTTGTCTCGCCCGCGACGAAAGTCGCGAAAGCGAGACATATGCGTGGAAAGTATGACGATGGCGACGGCGACGGCGTTAACTTTTACTAAATACAGGATATTTTGAAAAACCCTTTGATGTAGGAACATCATATTTGGTCCAGTGGTAGTACTAATCAAGTGCTACCTGACGGACATAACGTTATGTGACCTTGACCTCAATTTCACGGACTAGTGGCCACGTTAAGTTTTTCTGCTTAAATCCATTTCTCAATAACTAGATGTGGTAGGTTGATAATATTTGGTATGTAGGTTGGTCTTGGGTAGTACATGTCAGTCTGGTAGGTGGCTTTTGTCCTTGACCTCAATTTCACGGTCTAGTGGCCACGTTAAGTTTTTCTGCTTAAGTCCATATCTCAATAACTAGAAGTGGTAGGTTGAAAATATTTGGTATGTAGGTTGGTCTTGGGTAGTACATGTCAGTCTGGCAGGTGACTTTTGTCCTTGA
>MJUU01003592.1:44539-95662 GCA_002080025.1 Modiolus philippinarum | reverse complement strand
TAGGTTGGTCTTGGGTAGTACATGTCAGTCTGGCAGGTGACTTTTGTCCTTGAACTCAATTTCACGGTCTAGTGAGCATGTTCACTTTTCTGATTAGTTCACTTAGATTTCACATCAATTTAGAGGCCAGCAGGGATGGGCAAGACATCTTTTAGGGTCTCCATTGTTGGTATTGGTTTTTGTACAAACAAGAGGCCCAAGATGTCAATTATGCCACATGTGAGCTTGTCAGTGGAACTCCTCCTACAGTTTTGGTTTTATGGATTTAATTTTGTTATAGAATTGTAGCATATAGTCTGCAGATGTGCAATAAGCTTTCAGAATTTTGATTTCGGTTCCAAGTTTGGTAATTTTCCTGAAAAAGTCAAAGACTTATATTTTTGAACTTTTAGCATATGATCTCATATTTTGGAAGTGTTTAGAAAATAGTAAAGTTCTTAATACTTAGAATT
This sequence comes from Modiolus philippinarum, assembly GCA_002080025.1. Taxonomy (NCBI): domain Eukaryota; kingdom Metazoa; phylum Mollusca; class Bivalvia; order Mytilida; family Modiolidae; genus Modiolus; species Modiolus philippinarum. Next base: position 95,210 of record MJUU01003592.1, on the reverse strand, counting down.
CTGAAATGTGATTCTAATATTGGTAAATATCCGGAAAGTCTTAAAGACCAGTTATTTTTTTTTTTTTTTTTTTTTTGAAATTCTACTTAGCAACCATACTTTTAGAATTTGTTTCAATTTAGACAAACATTTTCACTAATTGGATTTCAAAGATAATTCCAATTTTGGTAAATTTCCTTAAAGTATCAAACACTACTTATTTTTAGTAATTCTACCTAGCAATCATCTTTTTATAATTTCTTTCGTTTTGAATAAATATTTTCATATTGGATTCCAAAAATTTTGATTCCAATTTGGTTAACTTCCTGAAAGTGTCAGAGACCACTTATTTTTTGGAATTCTGTCTAGCAAACATACTCTAATAATATCTTTGAATAAGGATATACATTTTCGACAATTGGTTTCTCCAAAATACTGGATTCCAACTTTGGTAAACTTCTCAAAGTCTCAAAGACCTCTTATGTTTGGGAATTCTTCCAACCATATATGTTTGTATTCTTTTTAGTAAAAATAGTGATTATCTAGAATTTGAATTCCAAATTGTTGAGGAAAATTATGCCCAGGGTCTATAAAAAATGTTTTCTGTGTCAAAGAGGGAGTGCGGGGATGGCCATCCTTTCTGATGGCACCACTTCTAGATGTGTTTATGCCAATAAAGAATATTGTACAATGTAAAAAAAAATCAAGCAGAGAGGGCAGTTCTTGTTGCTTCTTTAAGTTCCGGTGGATATGTAAACATATATATATTTGGCGAACTTAATGAATATTAATGGTTTTTATTTATGTGACAAAGCAATTGATAGGGTTTAATGTCTGGTTGACAATTATTCTTTATGTCCTCGTTTTATCAGAAATCATTTAAAATTACACCCTGTAGCCAATTGGAATTATACTTCTTAAAAATATTGCAAGGTTTGAAAAGTGTCCAATAGCAAGAATATCTAATCGTTAATCGTTAGGGCAGCAAGACTAAATATTGAAAAATATTTCCTTCAAACATATAAAAATTGGATAAGACTAACTAATTTTGATATTAATCACACATTACCAAGGCCATTTTCCCATTCAAGATAAATTTTCTACAAGTTTGTTACAGATTGATAGTCATAAGTATTTATTTCCCTCAAGGGAACTATAAAATTGAGAGTTTTATAACGTCAAATATCAGCTCGTCAAACACCTTTTGGTTATAGCATATCCGCCTTCCCAAAATAAATGTTCTCTTACTAGCATTACTACAGAAAAGTACCCTCCCCCCCAAAAAAAAAAAAATTAATAAAGACACAAACACACAAAAAGCCCAATAAAACAACAACAAAAATGATAAATAAAAACAGAGCATGTCTGAAAATGAAAAAAAAAAACCAAAACAAAGTGCCTCACACTGTGTTAATTTTTAAGTAAACATTTTTTTTTTTGAACGAGGTTTAGACGTCCATAACATAAAGAAAAAGGGAAAAAAGAAAACAAAAACAAAATAACATTTAATTAAGATGTGATAGGATTATACTTTTAGGTCGGCAATATCCAACTTTTATGAATATAAAACATATAAAAATGAAAAAGTGAAACATACATAGTTTAGATAAAAGTTTTATATTTTAACTGAAACATTCATTTAATGAAGCATACTCGTAAAAGCTTATGAAAGCTTTTGACTGGTATGCTATTCCCAAAGGAAAATATGGTAACTATTTGATTGACATTTATGAGGTTTTCATTGATTTTTAATGGATAAAGCTTCTAGAAATTGCTTGGAGCAACCTCCTAGCATGCTTGAAGGAAGCTGGTAAGAATAAATATACGATCCCTAAATATTGGTAAGGGATACGTAGTTAATTCCGGCAAGTTCAATAGTTTCAGATAAATGCAATAATTTACCGTTTAAAATGCTTTAAAGTGTTGCTTTTTCTTTGGAAATTGATGCATATTGTTCATATTATATAATACAAAAACAAAATTCATAAAATAAGTTATGCCCTCATAAAAAAGTAAAACAGAGTTCATGCTCTTAAAATGAACAGAAAACTTCTAAAAATTGGCATTTTTTTCTTAGATAAAATACAAAATATTTTAAAAATTTTATAGTCGTTATGTTGTACTGCTTTAACTTAATAAATAAAATATAGATCAACTCACATAAAAGTTCATATACAACAGTTCTAATCGATTCCCCGCAGTACCGTATATATCAGTTTTCACCAAAACTTTAAAATAAATGTCAAATTACAGAAAAACGTACCATAGGATTTCGTTACGACCGCTTAAATCTGATAATATAATCATTTGACTCTCGTTTAAAACAAGAATTACCTGCATGTCAGGTGGGTGCATTAAAGTCGAAAACTAAGCGTCTTTTTCATTAATTGCTATCCTACTATACAGGATGTATGTATGTCTGTGGTTTGGAATCGTTCCGTGAATTATAAGAAGTTGCGTTTGTTTATAATTCAAGTTTAAAATAACACAACTTTCTTCAGGACGAAACTTTCGTTCCTCCTCAAGTTAACCAGTTTACAATATACAGCCCGATTGAGTTTTCTATTGTCAGGCAATATAAAATCAAATCTGTCATTTTCTTCTATATCATTAATGCACCATTTTGCTCGAGCCTGAAAAACGTAGCCATGATTTCGTATGGAAACGATTGCCTTACTATTCATCATTAGTTCAGTTTTACTTGATATATCTTAAACACTTGGACCGAAGTGCGACGCGAGAATTTCCTTATTAATATCTATGGCATATAATTTCTACAGATGCGACTCGCTTAAGTGCCTTGTTTACGAAAATAACCAATTGCCTATAATAAGGTACACTCTAACGCCGATAAGGCACTAAATCGAGTCGCGTCTATACAAATTAAATGCCATTCACGCAAATAAGGAAATTCTCGCGTTGCACTTCGACCCCAGTGTTAAAATGGGAAAGTGTTGTTATGTCAAATGTACTTCTCAAAACTGGTAATGTAAAAAACGAAATCAGGAAACGAAATTTTAATATTTTTGACTGGATTTGTTCTCTATTGATATATGTCCCGTTTTTTTATGCATTATTTCAATTTTTTTACCATTGATGGATATATAAACTGAGAATCTGAATGAAAGGCAGGAGAAAGCTAGTTTGTGTTTTCACGTAATTAATTTTTTTGCGGACAAGTAGAGAGTGTCAAAGCGGGTAGCTTAGAGAATAGCTGCGGTACCGTAGCTCTTATGGTCCTTGTGCTGATTTTTTGATAGTTGCGGACCATAGAGCTACGGATTTACCCCTATATAAAACTTGCAACTCTTGCGACACGAATTTTGTCGCACGTTTCTGGGAGTTATTTGACAACCGGACGCCAAGTACGCCTATCGAAGTGTGTTTATTTCGTTTCCTTCCATATTTTTCTAATACTTACAACATTTAATTATGCAAGGTGAGTCATTTTTTTCTATTTATAAAGGAAATTGTCCAAATATAAACGTAATCCCGCCTACTTTAGTTGCCATTTTGAACATCGCAGTCACGTGACATTTCGAGAGGCGGCAATAAAAGCCAGATCATGTCCGGAACGGATATTTCAAAATTCATTAAGAATATTTCTTAAATGCAGATGAATTAATTATTTGTATTCAAAAAGCTTTGCAAAAGTGATAAATGCTGCTATTCAAATCAGAGATCGACAAAATATTTACTTCAGGATATCCGTTCCGGATACGATTGCATTTAGTCCCGCCTCCCGAAAAGTCTCGTTCCCAATGAGATTGATGTCAGCAAGATGGCCGATGGCGGTTTGACCCCAACGATGACGTTTGTTATAATAATGAGCAGGAAATGAATATTTATTGGTAAATAGATATGGAAGGTTGCGGATAAACATTTAAAGAAACGAAATACATAAATGAGACTGCCCCCGCTTGGCGTCCGGTTGTCGAAAAACGTGCGACAAAATTCGTGTCGCAAAATCGCAAGTTTTATATAGGGGAAAATCCGTAGCTCTATGGTTCGCCAAATCAGAAAAAAATAAAAGGACCTATAGAGCTACGGTTCCGCAGCTACTTAGAGAATAGACATTTCAATTTTAGTTTGTTTTTTATATCTTATCCCTAAATCACTCTAGTATGATCTCAGTAAGGTAAACATAAGATTCCACTTACATGTCTTTTATGCCAGCTTCTCCTGGAAGGTAATTAATTTTGTGTATATTATTTTTCATTTTTTTGTAATTTTTATAATTTTGTTTCTTTGTATTATTCAATACCGGAGCAATCGTTAAATTGATCAAACCACACCAACTGTTGTTTTTCATGATATCTAATTTCCCTGATTATGTGAAGACACTTATTTGTTTTCGATATTTATGTAACAGCAGTACATCAATCGTCTGTCTGTCGTTATTATTTTACATTTTAATCTTTATATAAACATTTGGCCTATTTGATTCAACTTGAAATATGGCCGTTAAATTGTCCCATATCAGAACAACGACAGTAGACAGTAAAATACCAAAGGAACAACAAAGCACAAAATTACATAAATCAAAGTCAAGAGACGAGGCAAAAGCAAGAACACCAAAAGACGGAAGACCAAAGACACAAAGACATCTGGTGCCCCGGAAGTGTAAGCATGTCCTGCTCTGTATACACCAACTATTACACTGTCAGTGGGTCAATCCAGGATAAAATCAAAACCGATAATGTCTTATCCGAAAACGTGAATCTAGCTGTAAATGTCAGTTTTCATTTGTGACACTTACATTTCATATCTATCTTTGATGTCGTGGTGACGGCCATAAAATTTCTGAAGGGACGAAAGTAACAACGACTGAATAATGTGCGACTGATAACTCCTGATAACTCTTCCCATGTTTTTGCCAACCAAACATTTACTCTAGAAACATATAACATTGCATGGAGGGACCTTAGGTGGTCAAATGTGTGTCATATGACCCAATTCTCCATCAATTATGTCAATTTTACCAGTAGTGATTGCATTAAACAGGACTCTCCTGCATAAATGATTCAGTCAGTTTTTTTTTATTATAATTACTCAAGCATACGGTAGTGAAACGCTTGACGAAACTGCCAAAAGGCTTAAAAAAAAATCAGACGACCCTGATTGACAGACATAAACATTAAAGCATTACACATTGAATAAAAGACTAACTTTTTCTACACATTACTATAAAACACTTTAACATTATACCACAATCCTCCCCGACGGAGTAAAATCAACTGACGGAAGAAAATGTTTTTCGTAGCTACAGATTTCATTGAGGACTCCAGAATTGTGACCCCTGAAAAGACTGACATAGTAGTCTAGAAATGGGATAGAGACGTTACATATTCTTAATTCAGGATGATTCCCTTAGTGTTTTTTTCTAAAGAATAATGACATTTTTGCCATCTTGCCCGTTTATTTTAATTTCCTTCCATGCCCGTTTTTGACATATATTAAAATTACTTTATTCAAATTGATATTACTGCACGTATAAGCTACCTTTATTGGATAGAATTACCAATTAAAATCACAAAACTACATACTGTCTGCTTCATAAACAGTATTGGTAAAATGATCTATGTATTTTAAAGAAACAAAGTCGAGAAAATTGACTTTCCTCCTGATCTTTATAAACTATTTAAATTCCAAATAATACTTATCATGACAACCGACTATATAATTTCAAGCGTTTCGGATAATAATTATTCAACGACGATTTATTTTCCCTTCAGTTACCAACATCATTTCGATAATGGAAGGAGAATATTTTTACCAACCACGCCGTGGTGAAATGCCGGGCGTGGTTGGTACTTGTAAACGCTTTTCGTCCTAAAGTGGAAGTTGGAGTTCTCTGTATCGGAACTGAAATCGTATTTATCGCCGAAACAATAGAAACTGATGAAATTAATTGTATTAAAAATTTAGCATCATTGTTTCGTGCCTTGTCACAAAGCAGAATTCGGACATAAAGCAGGTAGTTTCGTATGTGTAAGTAAATTAATTATGAAAGTAAATGTCATCGAAACGAATAGAATATGAGGATATAAATTGTATTAAAGATTTTGTTTATATTTCGAACCGAAGACACGGCAGTATTACCAAACAGAAAACTTGCCTGTCAGTTTTTATTTTTACTATGAGGCACGCAGTTTCGCATGTACAAATATATGAGCATGGAAGTTAATGTTGTGCCGAATGCAAGAACGATATGATCAAATTGATAAAATTGTTGTGCCAACGGCACTGCCACTACGAACATAAATAACTATCATTCAACAGCATTGATCCCTATGACAACCCGTTCAACATTCGGCAAACATCGGGTGAATTCGATCCAGCTTGAGTTTCAATTTATTTTCATACGCCTCAGAGTGTAAATGAAGTTTTTTCAACACTTTCAAACTTAAGTATAATAATCAAGTCAACAAAACGTCTGTCATGAAAACGACGAACGCGGATATCATGCCAACGTAAATATATGTATTCGGTAACATACGTGCATGCAGTCATTTATCAAAAATATGTCCATATAACAACTCAAGTGAACTCTCTGATGGTGAAATCGCTGTTTTACCCTGAAGTTAAGATATTTCCCTTTCCTTGAACACTTGCATTATATGATGCTGGTGTGAATATTTCACTGAAGACTCTCAAAATAAAATGGAAGTTCTTTGTAAAATATCATGATGCTCAATTGAAAGTGAAAATTGTCAATCGTCAGATGAACAAATTAGCTTCTGCTACAGCGGAGATGTACAACTAAATTTCCAGGGCCGACAACTACGGAAGTGCCTTCGAGATAACAGTGCATTCTGAGGTAGCAGAAACTGGTGAAATATAATTTGAGTTCTTGAATTACGAAATAATAAGACCGGGTGTAAATATGAATATTTTTCTCTGAATGAAAGAGTCTATTTACGGGAGCTTGAACACACCTGTCAAGTCTCATAAAAAAGAATTGAAATAAAAGAATGTATTTTGGTACAACTGATTCCAAGTGATGTAAATAATAAATATAGCGGGGGAGGGCGGGGACTCAAATGTAAATATTTCAATTGCTTCCAGCAGGCAGTGCGAAAATTTTTTAAGAAATTCACGTTTCACATGTCTCAAATTAACCCCATCTCTGGAATCACCTTTATCTGAAACACTGGCTACCATCGTTTGATATCTGTACCTGCAGTTACCAATATCACATTTAATGCAGTGTTACAGGTCTCTCTTAAACATTGAATGTCTTCCCATTGCTTATTGCAGGATAGTTGCAATAAGCCTTCAAAATTTTGATTCTGGTTCCAACTTTGGAATATTTCCTGAAAATCGAACATTTCCTGAAAATCTCAAAGACTCGTTTGTTTGAAAGTCAAGCATATATATTGACATTTGTTAGATAAAAACTTAGAATTTTAAAATGTGATTCCAATTTATATCCTGAGAGTCTCAAAGACCAGTTATTTTTTTTAATTTTACCTAACAACCACACCTTCAGAATTTGTTTCGATTCACCAATTAAATTTCAAAATAATTCAATTAAAATTTTAGTAAATATCTTGAAAGTCTCAAAGAAAACTCATTAATTGGAATTCCACATCGAAACCATAGTTCACAAATTTGTTTAGAAGAGAACAAGAATTTTCTTCAGTTGGATTTCCGGATTCAAAGTTAGGCATTTTTCCTGAAAGTCTTTAAGAATACTAATTTTTATGAATATCGAATGAAGATAATATGATTTCAAAAATGTTTGAAAAATTACCCAAGGGTCTACAAAACTGTTTTTGTGTAAAAAGGGGGGTTTCGGGGACAAGTGTCACTCCTGACAGTCATTACTCTAGTTGTTGTACATGTAGTAGTTGTTGCTGCTGCGGTTATTGCTGTTGTTGCTGCGGTTATTGCTGTTGTTCCTGCGGTTTTTGCTGTTGTTGCTGCTGTAATTGTTGATATCCTGCTGCTGTTTTTGTTGTGTTTGCTGCTTTTCATTGTAGCTGCTGCTGTAATTGTGGCTGCCGTTGTTGTTACCAATGTTATTGTTGTTGCTGCTAGTATTGTGGCTGCTGCTGTTATTGTTATTCCTGCTATTGTTGTTTCTTTTGCTGTAAGTGCTGTCATGGTTTCTGATATCGCTTTTTTGTTGTTGCGTTGTTATTTTTGCTGATGTTATTGTTGTTGCTGATGTTATTATTTTTTTATTTTTGCTGTTGTTGTTGATGCTGATGTTATTATTGTTATTGTTTCTGTAATTCTTGTTGCGGCTGTTATTGTTATTTATGCTGTTGTTCAAGCTGCTGTGTTAGATGATGTTGCTTCTGCTGTTATTATCATTGTTGCTTTTCTGTTATTGTTTTTGAAGCTGCTGCAGCCAGAGTGTTTGCTGCTGCCGTAGTTGTTGTTGTTGCTGCAAATTTTTACTGTTGTTGTTTGATCTTTTTATTGTTGCTGCTGCTGTAAGAGTTCTTATGGCTGCTGATATTGTTGTTGCTGTTATTTTTGTTGCTGATTTTGTTGTTGTTGCTGCTGCTGATATTATCGTTGCTGTAACTTTAATTGTAATGCTGTTATTGGTGTTTTTGATGTTGCTTCTGCTGCTGTTATTGTTGTATTTGCTGTCGTTATTATTGCTTCCGATGCTGTTCTTGTTGCTGCTGCTATTGTTATTGTTGTTGTTGCTGCTGCTTTTATAAATGTCGTTTGCTGCTCTTATTGTTGCTTCTGCTGTTGTTTGATACTGCTGCTGTCAGTGTTGTTTTGGCAGCTGATTGTTGTTGTTGCTACTGCTGATTTTATTGTTGCTGATGTTATTGTTGTTGCTGCTGTTATAATGTTGTAACTGGTGTTATTTTTGTTCCTGCCGTTTTTTTTGGTTGCTTCTGTATTTGTTGCTACTACTGTAATTGTTGTTGCTATTGTTATTTTGGCTGCTTCTGTTATTATAGCTGCTGATGTTTTTGATGATGTTGCTGTTTCTGTTATTATTTTGTTGTTGTTTCTGCTTTTATTTTTGTTGTTGCTACTGCTGTTAGTGCTGTTTGTTATTGCTGCTGATATTGTTGTTTCTGTTATTATTGTTGTTGCTGTTGTTTTTGCTGTTTTTGGTGCTGTGCTACTGTTGTTGCTGCTTCAGCTTTAACTGTTATTGTTCTTCTTTCTGTTGCTGTTACTCTGTGAATATTGCTGCTAAAATTATTGTTGTCGTTGCTGCTGTTACTTCTTTGAATATTTCTACTTAAATTAATGATGTTGCTCCTGTTATTGGTGTTCTTGCTGCTTTTGGTAATTAGCGTTGTTGCTTCTTCTGTGACGGTTGTTGTTGTTGGTGATTTTACTGCTGATGTAACCTTTGATCATGCTGTTGATTCTTAGTATGCTAATGGTGCTTCACTTGAATCATGCTTTTTGTGTCATCCTTCTAAACTACTTAATAGCACCCACCCTGTATTCCCTCTTTGGGCCCAAGTACGAAAGTCAATAGCTTTCCCTTGATATGCAACCTCTTAAAATATTGATTTTCGACCAAGACATGATCCCTCGGAGGGTGAAAAAATATGAAATTCGTTAGGAAACCTTTAAGACGCTGTCTTTGATAAATAACCTTTTGGAGTACAAAACACATGAAAAAGGGTTTTTTCTGTTTTCAGTGTTGTCATTGTCATTGAATTACCGATATACGTTTTAAGACTAACGCTTCAATTTTCACTTACTTTTTCATTTACCTTTGCTCCCCGACCATTCCTGAAATGAAGAAATGATTTGATGCAATCACGACATTTATTTGTCTTTGTCACGTTACTGATTGACGTCTTTGAAATCTACCTTCGTATAAAGACTGGTCTGATGGCTTTCATCCTCAGTTTAATATCTTCCGTTGACGTTCTACTTACAAGAAGAACAACAATAAAAGCGTTGTTCCATTTACTCCATATCCCTTCATTGCCTATTTACCATGCGATATCCAGTTCTGCTAGCACAATATCACTAAGTATGATATTAAATGTACGCAAGCGTGACGTCACTGCACTATTAACTTGGTTTAAACAAGTAGCTCGGAATCCGCATTGTTCCACTACTTAGTCAAATGTTACTAAATTAGTCCCAAATTGTAGAAATGTTACATTATATACTAGTCAAACTACTCTTGATCACGAATATACAACTCACAAAAAGTCAAGTATCCCCCTTTATATGTCTTAAAAAACAACGACAGTAGATTACTGAAGGGACAACGGATTTGTAATTACAAAAATCGAAATCTCAAGCCATGACCAAAGCGAGAACACAGGAATCAATGACATAAGACAGCTATTAACCGAACAAATAAAAACCAACATCCAAACCAGGGATCGCACAGTGTGAACTCACATGAAACTGAGAGTGACATTAGGTGCCCAGGAACGGTAAGCTCGTAGTGCACTGTTAACAGGTTCAAGGTAACTAATTATTCTAAAAATAGATCCGTGGGGCACGAAACTAGTCCTATAAAAAAAGTACCTCAAGTTTGGGCATGTCCCAGAGATTTCCCTTAGAATATACAGAAATTCTGCTTTTTGTTTTATAATATTGATATAATTCAGAACATAAAACCAAAAAAAGATACTAGTTAAAGCTATTTTATGGTAGAGTATTGATACAGTATAGTCATTGGAGATGAAAGGGAGATAATTACAGAAAATCTATGTCAAATTTGGTGATGCTCAAAAGGAGCCATTTTCTGAAAAATCTAACCTGACATAGTACCCCGAAAATTGAACCAGTAATGTATGGCGACACCCTGTACATGAAATCAATTTTCATTAGTGGCAACGAAACATATGGAAATGGCAGTATGACGTCAAGTTTATGGCATTTTGGTTGAAATTCTACATGAAAATAATTAGTTACCCGGAACCAACAGCACCCATCACACTATCAGTGAGTCAAACTAAGAAAATGTCAAAATCGATATAGTCAAATCCGGGAAGACATAAATCTAACTAAAAATGCCAATTTCGGACACTGACACGTCATATCTTTCAATGACGTTATGGTGATGGCCATTGACATTCTTGAAGAATGAAATCAAAATAGGCTTAACAAATCCCTGACTTGGCAGTTTTTGCTCTATCAAGAAAATAAATAAAACAAAACAAAAAACAAAATGCAAAAAAAAACAAAAAAAAAAACAAAAAACAAAAAACAAAAAACAAAAAAACCAACAAAAAAGAAAAAAACTGTACAAGCAGTAACGAATCAGCTGTGAAATGTACACCCTAACGATTGTTTTTCTGGTTAGTAATCATAGAATACCTGATCGACCGTCCTGAATATCAATTAAAATGTCACGAATGCCGAACAACGCAGAAGGATTAACCGAGTTGAGGAAAATGTTCCACAACGAGTTTAATCCAATGCGTTGATCGACAAGAGTAATATTTTAATGATATTCATGACGGTCGATTTGTTAAGCTTTTTATTATATAGATTTCTACCAAAAAAAATGAGATTTTAGATGCAACTTTTTTTCATTCCAATGAGCAAGTTGTTTACTTGATAACGACATGGACGAGATATTGTGACGTCACTTCCATCAGTGACTAGAAATCTTTTAATTATACCAGTCACAACAAAACTCGATAAATCACAGCTATCTATATTATAATAAACATTTGTTGTCAAAGTCATCGTACTGTTGGGAGCTCTGGCTTTATGTATCCTACGTTGCACACAAGGGATTTTACTCTCACATTTAAGTGGCTCTTTAAGTCAATGAACACCCTTTACAGTAGCTTCATGATCATACACCACTTTGCAAATGTATTGCTATATGAAAGATTCGTCACTTGTGTTTCACTTATGATAGAGGGGACAATTGGTAGTTTAACAGTCAGGCGTCTTCTTATTAAGTTAATGTAAAATGCAATAAAATTTGTGTAGTAGCATTTTATTGTCATTTTAAATGTGGTTATATATCTTTCCCTTTTTTGCACCCACCACTTCATTTCAAATGATACAGAATAATTACCTTGATTTCTTCTTAATCTTTACGTGACTAGTATAGTTTTTTTAATAACTGGTGCCGTTTTGTTTATTTGAACGCTGTATCATATTTTTTTTTTCTACTTGTCTTTTGTAGTCTGCATTTAAATGTATATTTGATGGTTTTTAAATCAGCTTTGAACCTCGATCTATACATCGCATGTTAGAATGACACACAATTACACAATATTGACCAACACAGAAATTACTAGAAAAACTGTGAGCAAAGCCCACTAATAAATAGCCCCCATAACCCCATTTGATTCCAGAAATTGTAAAATCAATCAAATGAAATTCTGAAATATAAGGTACACATCTACATTATGTCATGAACACCGTGCTAAAGCTTCATGAAAATATATTCAGTGGTTCAGGAGGAGTAGCGGATAAGAGATGGTTACCCACTAGTAATGTAATGGGTAAGTCAAGGTTTGGTATGGGAAACCCCAAAAATCAATCAAATCAAATTCTGAAATAGGAGGTGCACATCTACATTATGTCATAAAGACTGTGTTAAAGTTTCATGAAAATCTGTTCACTGGTTCAGGAGGAGTAGCATATAAGAGATGGGTACCACCTTTTAATGTAATGGATAAGTCCACGTTTTGCTATGGGAAACCCAAATAATCGATCAAATCAAATTCTGAAAAAAGGAGGTGCACATCTACATTATGTCATAAAGACTGTGTTTAAGTTACATCAAAATCTATTAAGTGGTTCAGGAGGAGTAGCGGATAAGAGATGAGTACCCTCAGGTGTAGCGGACGGACGGACGGAAAGATGGTATGGGAAACTCCAAAAGTAAATCAAATCAAATTCTGAAATAGGAGGTGCACATCTACATTAAGTCATAAAGACTGTGTTAAAGTTTCATGAAAATCTGTTCACTGGTTCAGGAGGAGTAGCGGATACGAGATGGGTACCCCCTTGTAATGTAATGGCTAAGTCCATATTTTGCTATGGGAAACCCCAAAAATCAATCAAATCAAATTCTGAAATAGGAGGTGCACATCTACATTATGTCATAAAGACCGTGTTTAAGTTTCAACAAAATCTATTCAGTGGTTCAGGAGGAGTAGCGGATAAGAGATTGCTACCGTAAGGTGTAACGGACGGACGGAAGGACGGACAACCCCATCACTATATACTATATATGTCTCGTGAAATTTCTTCCACCAATAAAATGTATTGGAAGGGAAAATATTCAAAGGAAAATGCTTCACGCATTGTCATATTTCTTATATAATTAAAAATTGAATATAGAGGTTTATTCTGTTATTAGTGCATTAAATTACGACTTCGGAAATATCATGGCTGAAAAAAATATAGGAATCTTTTCTACACGTAAGATTTTTTTCTTCCGCAAATATCTTGAAATTTACCAAAAAAAAAAAAAAACAAAAACAAAAAAAAACAAAAAAAACAAAAAAACAAAAAAACAAAAAAATTAACAAACAAAATAAATAGTTTATGCCATTAAAAAATCCTAGGTTCTAAACCAGCGTTTTGAAAAATCAAAGTCGGTAGGCGAATTTTGTTTTCATTTTTATTATTTATGGTGTAAATATGCCGTAAATTTTGAGACAAAATGATCAGATTAAGTCAATCATAATTCATAACTCAAACATACTTTTAAGGGCTGAAGAAGTAGAGAGAGGAGGATGCGAGTCTGTGATTTTTATTTTTATTGTAGCCTTAAGCTTTCTAAAATGGATCTTTCACAGCAACATTTTCATTCACGGCAATTCATATCAAACACGAATTGAGACAGTATGACAAAGACAAAACAAATAAAACGAAAATGAACAAGAAGGCCACATATTAACCAAAGCACTGGCAGCGTGAACCCCTACAAAAACTGAGGTATCATCACGTGCTCCGGAAGGGTAAGCATGCTCTGCTCCACAATGAACTACGTTTGCAATATGTTATCTGGAAGCCAGTTTGTGCCTAGTTTGTCGTAGAAATAGTTTTCTGCAGATTAAAGCAGGTCTTACAAAATATAACATATTATTCTATATATGTGAAGTCCTTTTAATCAATTTGTTACAGGCGACGGCTTTTTCGCAGAATCAAAGTCTTTTTCATAAATTGTGAGTCTTCTATGGCCAACTTGTGTCGCCTTTAGAACTGTTGTCAAATCTAATCTGATAAACCATAATTTTTAATTCATTCCAAGTCGGTAAACCGGAAGAAGATGTCCATAAGACCTCAATTCGATCAGCGCAATACGGAACCCCATATTAAAATAACATACAAAATATTATGTGGACGTAATTTGTATTTGTTTAAAAAAGTACATGTATTACCAATTTTACCATTAGCAGTATTTAAAAAAAAAATCTTCCAGATCGGTAAACAGGGAGTATTTACAAACATGTACTAAAGTCAACCAAAATTTCAAGCGGCTTTGAATTGTAGTTGCTGAGAAAAGTGGTACAAAATTTTTTAATATTTAGATTATTTGTTGAACCTATTCCAAGTCGGTAAATAGGAAGTAGATGTTGGACAGACCAGCATTCGATAAGCGCATTATGAAACCCCACACTAAAGTAACTGTGGCTGTGATTTGATATTGCTTAGAAAAGTGTAACAAAAGTTTCGAACATTGACGGTATTTGTTGAAAATATTCAAAGTCGATAAACAGGAAGAAGATGTCTGACAGACCTAAATTCGATAAGTGCAATATGGAACCTCATGCTTAAGATCCATAAACAAATTTATGTGGCTGTGATTAGTAGTTGCTGAGAAAAAAGTTAAGAAAAACGTGGGACTGATAACGACAACAATGTTGCCGCAAGACGACTGAAGTGTTTTATATATGTCGCCCACAATACATGTGCAGGCTACACAAAAATGAGAAAATGTAAACTGAAAACTCGTTTTTTTTATTAGACATCGTTGTCAAGTGAGGTTTTAGACGCATTTATTTTTACATTTGATTGTCGATTGTAGCTTGAATTCAGATTCAGTCCTTGTTAGTTAAGTATTTTTTCAGCCAAACTGTCTTGTCGTCAAGTATCAAAATTATGCAAGTCAACTCTCTTAAAACAACGGCAGTAGAATACCGAAGGAACAAAGGAGTGAAATTTACAAAAATCGAAGTCCAAGGACGAGGGCAAAAACGAGAACACAGAAAACAATGATGTTAGACACAAAAAAATGACGTTACTCTCATAAAACACTTTCAACTTACTCTTATGTCATATTTTTGTATTCTTATTCAAGTTTTAGAATCGTTTGTTATATTTGAAAAAAAAAAACAAGCATGCAGTCCAGCAGTAGTATATACTCAACCGAATTGCCTTTACAGTAGGATGTACATTCGCCAGACAACTGACTCCCCTGATTTACCTTGATTGTGACAAATCAAATCGCGTATGCTTTGCAATGTATTAATGTTACAGGCCAATCCGAATTCAGATGAGGATTATATAAAACATGTAGTGTTATCTCACATTTTATAAATTTTAATACATGTACAAACACATCCATTAATTTATTAAACTTTGTTGCTTATTATATAACTATAAGCATGATCAGGCACAAATTTTCCTCATCAAAGGCTAGACCGTTTTGTTACGACTAGGTTATATTCTATACCCAATGTCGTATCGCATAATGGATTTGTTCAAAACGTTTTACCTGTTTACTAAAGATACTTTATTGGAGTATACACCTAAACATCAATTTGAAATGAAATTAATCGTTTTCCATGTCTCATGGAAGAATTCCAATAATACAATAATATTGGAATAACAATCTTTTGGTTTTTGATTAATAAAGCAATTGTAAAAAAAATGCATGGGTGTTCCACGGAACACATGTGTCGCCTGCACTATATATATTTTAATTCTTGTGTTCAAAATAGAATTACTAAGTCCAAGTTGCACATCTAAATTATAGACTGAAGCATGCATTCCTCCGAGTTTGATAGAAAAATACAGGGCCATTTATTAGTAGTTGAGGATAATGGAGGCATATCCTTAGACTCCAATAAACTTAAAAATGACAAAGTCCAAAAACAGCCTAAAATCTGGAAAAAACAAAATTAAAGAAAACCAAAATGCATGGTGCACATCTTCAATATATACTGAAGCATTTCTGCTAGTTTGGTGGAAAAGTGACAAGCGGTTTAGGAGGAGTTGCGGATAATGGAGATGTACCCTCGAGACTCCTGTAAACTAAAATGGCAAAGTCCAAAAAACAGCGTAAAATCTGTAAAAAACAAAATTAAAGAAAAACAAAATGCATGGTGCACATCTTCAACATATACTGAAGCATTCCTGTAAGTTTGGTTGAAAAGTGCCATGTGGTTTAGGAGGAGTTGCGGATAATGGAGACGTACCCTCAAGACTCCAATAAGCTAAAATGACAAAGTCTAAAAACTGCATAAAATCTGCAAAAAAACATAGTTAAAGAAAAACAAAATGCATGGTGCACATCTTCAACATATACTGAAGCATTCCTGCAAGTTTGGTTGAAAAGTGCCATGTGGTTTAGGAGCAGTTGCGGATAATGGAGACGTACCCTCAAGACTCCAATAAGCTAAAATGACAAAGTCCAAAAACAACATAAAATCTGTAAAAAACATAATTAAAGAAAAACAAAATGCATGGTGCACATCTTCAACATATACTGAAGCATCCCTACAAGTTTCGTTGAAAAGTGCCAAGTGGTTAAGGAGGAGATGCGGATAAAGCTTAAATTTTTTTGAGCCATACAGACGGACAGACAGACAGACGGACAGACGGACAGACAGACGGATGCAAGACGACGGATAGTGATCCCTATGTGTCGATCCTGCACTAGGTGCAGGCGACACAAAAAGAAAAAAAACAGTGATGGGTAATTGAAATTCAACATTCATACAGGAATATTCGTCACTTTTGAACGGCTTGTAAATCACTTAAGATACAGGTGGTAGAAAATAAAAAAAAATACCGAAGTTACTGTGAATTAAGTTTCTGCATATGCGCATTTCGACAACTTATGTTTCATCAGTGCAGATCAAATCAACACATCTGGAAATCGATGAACCGAAATATGTGTAAAAACTGATAGAGTACAAATTACCAATAGGATCTTAATAGGAAAGCCAACATCAGCTAAGGACAGAACTATGCAAGAGGGAGATACTCTTTAGGTTTTAATGAAATTTTCTTAAATTTAGATATTGCAAGTTTTCAAATAAAATCGGTTTTCGGGCCAGCACCGAAGTACTGGCTACTGGGTTGGTGAATACCTTCGGGAACTAACATTCCACCAGCAGTGGCATCGACATATTGGTAATAAATAACAAAATACAAAAATTTAAAGATTCGAGTGTATTAAAATAAACAATGAAATATCATAAGTAGTATTTTATGCTTTTATATCATATAATTGTACTTTTTCTATTAAAAATTTGTTCCTACCAATACAATAAAATATCGAAGTTGTATAAAAACAGTAAATTTCGTTATGCTATACACGTGTTTAAAGGAGTAATCTCTCATCAGCAGCATCAAAATCAAATAATATGGAAAAGTCATAATCCAAAATAGTCAAAAAAAAAGAAGTACTCATTTAAAAAAAACGAAAGAGGAAGCCAAAGACAGCACCAAGGACATCCACACCCAGTGCAATACACGGAATGGAGCCACAATATTTTTTAATGATTAGAATTTGATAAAAATAGCAAATTTCAAAAACACGCAAGGTAAAATTTTCATATCAGTCAAGTCTGACTATTGGGCTTGTGAATGCCCTCGGAGACCTCCTGTCTACCAGCATGGCATCGGCCCAATGGTTCAAAATACAAACAAATACCAAAGTTGCATAAAAACAGTAAATTTCGTTATGCTGTACACGTGTTTAAAGGAGTAACCTCTCATCAGCAGCATTAAAATCAAATAATATGGCAAGCCAAAATCCATTGACATTCCTATTATACCTGACTCATATTTTCTTTATCTTCGTATGATTTTCCTTTTCCTTCTTCTCCTATATACATTTATATAAAATTGCTTCTTTTTGCGTCTTTATGTCTTGACGGATTTGACTAAACCGTAGATTTACTCTCTGATAGTATGACGGGTGCCACTAGCGGAGCATGACATTGCTTACCCTTCTGGAGCACTTGATGTTACACCTAGTTTTCATAAGAGTTCACATTATGGATGCCTTAGTTCTGAATGTTGTGTTTTCATTTGTGGTTTTGCGGTTGTCTCATGTCCTTGTTGTGTCTTTGTTTTTTTTTTTTGGCGTTCTCTTTTTTGTCATGTCTCTTGACTTTGATTTTTGTAATGATCACGTGGTATACTACTTGTGTCGTTTGCAAAGACATAAGATTGTAAGTGTACATTTGCTTAAAAAGTAGATTTAGCAATTTGAATGTTTGCATGAAAGCATTAACAATAAGGTATATACGATGATCTATATACTAAAATATGTACTCAAATACATGAAATTGAGAACATTGAAAAATGCCTGTTGGGATAAGCTGCTAATTTAGGCATATTAAAATTATTAGCTCATAACAATCCTTTAAGATTGCGTACATCGCTCCAAAGGAAACACTTTTAAAATTTCTGCATTTGGTATAAAATTGCAAAATTTATGTTACAAAAAGTGATTGTTTTATCAGTTTATTGATTTTGAAGAAAAAGTAGACATGTAACCAAATTCCAGATTGCATTTCTGCATTATGTAATTTAAAGTGGAAAAGCTAAACATATGATGTTCAAATTAATGTCAAAGCTGTCATTTTTCTGCGAACTTATCCTCAAATGTAAGAGTCAATTCATCGTTTTGACTATAGAAAAAATACTACTATATCAAAGATTGTACTAATCACTAATATTACACTGATTTTTTTTTGTATAAATTGTAGGTTTTTAAGACGAGACAAAAAAACACTAAGCTATTTCAAACATTTTAATTAAAAGAAAACATAAAGTACATCGCAGTCGGAATGATATTTGTTATACGTATACATACTAATGATCACAGAATAACAAGAGCAACTGTGTAATAAGTGAATTAACACTAAATAAGGTAGATAATCGAGGTAAAGGTACAAAATTCCTGCATTGATTTTTGCACACATTTTTAGATAAATTAGTGAATTAAAAATTTCACGACATTTTGATTAAATGTAAAAGGAAAAGTATTCCAAGTAGTGTTAGTTTGTTAGATAAGTAAAACCAAACAAGTCCCTGAAAATATTTGCATTAGCAGTTAAAGACTTGATCCCTTTTTACGACTAGCTTGTTGAGTTAAAGAAAGTAGGTAGTTATTGTAAAAATAGACAAGTTTAAAATAACACAAAACATGACAAAAATGTAAAAACTTAAACTATCACATATCATTTAAATATTTTGTAATTAAATGGATACAATCTTTTTCTTAACAATACGTAGGTACTCCAACGAAGACTTTTGTAAGCAAAATTTGATAATTTATCAATTTTCATTGCACAAATACATAATGATGACATTATGCATGAGGACGCACATGAAGTGTTCAATTTAAATTACAACCTATACTTTTCAACTGCAAAGTTTCAAAAAGATTCATGAATGCACGTAGGTGCACGGCAATTTTAACTTTTACTTGTTTTTGCAGTTTTCTTGAACTTTCGTCGTAGTTTATCGTTAGTAGTGTCCAAAGCGCCGTAACTCCAAATAATTTAGAACCAGTTGAGAAGAAAGCCAATACCGGAAGTGGACAAATTGATTTTTTAAAATTAAGCCAATTAATCCTTAATCTAAATTTTTTGGAGATTAAAAGTTTAATTTTTCATTATGGAAGCAGAAAGCTATCCATTTGCACCGTTATATACATTGAATGCGAACATACATTTTTTTCGTTGGAGTACCTACAATATGAAAATACCTACATTGAATAACAAAAATGTAAAATGGATTTCAGAAATCCGAAATACAAAATTAATACAAAAACGATTATTTATGAGGTTTTATATCTATACGAAAATTATTAAAACAATATGACACTTCTAATATTCTAAGGTTTATATCTATACGATAATCATCATAACAATATGACACTGCTAATAATCTCCCCATTATTAAATTGAAAGATCACATACTTGGCTTAAAACACGGAATTGTCTGTCATCCTTACAAATATCAGCCAGTCTATCCTTACAAACACCTACCCATCCATCCATCAATCCATCTAATCATTCATCTCTCTGTCCATCAACTAAAATTCACTGTCAATTTTATCACCTTTTTGTCGATATTTTTATTGGTTGACGTTAATTACCGGGATGTAGCCAGCCAATTCGTCAAGTAATTTGGCACTGGTCCGAAATTCACTTGATAAGAATGATTATTTAATGTTTTATGATTATATAAAGATTTTTTCTTCAGCTGATTTAAGGTGGTTCGGTGGTATGAACAAAATCCATAAGAATTTTCCAATTGTTTGAAAAATCAAAACTCTAGAAAAATAAATACCATAAAAATAATTAAACGTTTTGGGTCACGGACCATATAAGCACACAATCCTTAACCGAAGATTCGAAATTTCTCTTTTTTGAAAAGTTAGAAATGAAGAAAATTTTCATGTTTTCGAAATTATCTATGTTACATCCGACAGAATTTCTATTAATTTTATATATAGCTAGCTTTGGCATCGAACTTTCTAAAAACAAAAAAGAAAAGAGAGGTAACAGAACTTTTTATCAAATTTTCTTAAAAAATTAAAATTTTTACAGTGATCTTTGTAAAATATTTTTTGAAATTACCCCACTTGTTTAAATTTTCATTTCAAGGAATTTCACAGTAAAATACAACCTTGAATTTTACGTCAAAAATGAATTCTATATTATTAGGAATGGGCCAATTACTTGTGTTTTAAGCGAAATATTTAAAACTTTTCCCAAATTTTAAAATGTTTGTACAATTCCTTAATTAAAAATACTTATCAAAGCAAACAACATGAATTCAAAATGGCGGAATACTACCAAACCACCTTAACGGTAACATTCAGGGCCCTTTCAAGCCTTTTCAATGTTTTGAATTGAAGACAATGAGTTGCCCAAATGACCATACGCAGAATAATTCATTTTTAACCATTTCTAGCTAACCATCCATACGACTATCAATCCATTTACCCACACATTAATTCATTCTTCTAACCATCAATTCATTTATTAATAATCATTCAATCAATTATTCACTCATCCATCGAACCATCCATAAGTTTTTCCAACCATCCGTCTATTCATCTGTAATCTTATTCATTCTGAAGGAAGTTTAAGTATGCTTATAGCATTCATGTATTATAGGCAGAATCAAATGGAAAAAAAAGTGATTGTGTACAAGTTTTAACCTTAAATATAGCATGTATATAAATGATTACAATAGAAGATCTATCTGCATTTTTAACTTAACCGCAAAAGTCTTCACATTACATAAACATGAATTCAATTCTTTTTACGTAGACTTATCAATATTCTGTTTTCAACTGTGCGACATGGATTGAGGTGATTGCTGAAGGGTGTATGTCAGCTCGACTTTCTACATTATTTGTTGCAATTACTTGTATTTTATCTCTCTGTTTTAGTTTGATTTCTTTAATTTTCCCGGCAGGTTTAAAAGCGCTTTGTTTTGGACATATGTTTTTCAAATGACGGGTGATACAGGAGTCATTTGCATTGTAACTGGTAGCTGATGTAATTATAATTGCTACAACAAATTTACGATACTTATTAGCTTTTATTTTGGGATACTGGACCCAGTTGTATGAAAGTGCCATTAGCCTAATGAATCATTAAGTCTTCATTAGGTCTTAACAATCCATTGGGCTAATGACGTCTTAATGACACATTAGGCTAATGACACGTTCATACAACCAGGTCCTGGTCAATAACAATTGATTTATCTTAAAAGTGCCATTATACTGATTAATTATGCATAAAATGTCTTGTCAAAGCAATTTTCTTATTCGATTCTTTTTAAAATTCTGAACATACTCAAAGAAAATTCAATAGTAACATGAGCAACATGGCCCCATGTTTGTTAATCTTAAATTTTAAAAAGAAAATTTAAGGTATCTATATAAAAATAACTAATACAATTTATGTTAATCTTACAGCATTATATAATCATATTTATATGTAACTTATGAATGTAAGCTGGCAATGTTGTAACATATCAACAGATGAGCGTCATATTTGTATGCGTATACCGAGTTATTCCACCAAATACATTTGTAAGAACTTGCTTAAAAAAAATTAAAGTTTCATTTAATTATATCTATTTAAAACTTGAGTGCATAAAAGTTTCATTTCTATCAAACATTTACATTGAGGGTGACATGTCAAATCCATCAATTTTCTTCCTTGTATAAAAGGGACAACAGGAAACACCTACAATGGCTGAAAATTACATGCCACAATCTGCTAGGGAACTAAACAGGAAAACACGAATAAGACAAAAGACAAACGTAAACAACGATAGGAACTCTAGACAGCCGGACTTGGAACCGGCACTAGCAAAAACCAGCGGTAGGGTTAAACCGTTTTATAGGTACCCAAATCTCCCCTTTATCTGTCACATTTCCTATGATTGAAATAACATCCGAATAAAAACCAATACAGGTAGACCACTAACTCCATTTAGTATTCTATCTGTAGTAGTTTTTTTTTAAATTCTACAAATTTTGAACTGATTTTGGACTTTCAGGGTATGTCGATATTTCCAAAATAAGAGAAATTTGGACTATCAATAATGGTAAATGCAGAAAATTCAAGATTTTCTTTTTTGTTCTTTTTTGTTCCTTCATAATGTATTCAGGTACAACAACTGAGGTCAATAATTGAACTCTTACTGTCTATAATAAAAAAATGCTATGACTAGGACAAAGGATGACCCATCTTCTACGCCATTTGCGCTGATAAAGATCTTTTGCTTCCTGTTGATAATGTAGCTCTGTCATACAGGTGTGCTCTCCGCTAAAACAAGACAGAAAAAATTATCTTTTGTTAAGACATATATACTTGAAAGATTTGTATGATCACAGTCCCCATCAATAAAAGACGATACTTTATTTTTGTCAGCTTATTAACCTCCTTAATGAAGTAAAACACACTAATCCTATTGATATTTTCTATTTCTCGATTAGTTTTGTTTCCTTTTTGGCCAGAAATTGTTTATTATTCACATTTCATTATAGTGCAACAACAATTTGAAAAAAGACGCTCAGTTTTCGACTTTAATGCACCCATCAGACATGTAGGTAAAATTGGTTTTAAATGAAAGCATAATGATTATACTTCATGATTTGACCTGTCGTCAGCCATTCGTATGGTACAATATTTGGTAATTTGACAGTTATTTACAGTTTTCTGTAAATTTCAAAACACGGCGTACCACAAAATAATGACTCAATTTCAAATAAAAGTAACCTGCATAAATGAATATGTATTATATTTCAAATCTGTATATATATTTAAATAAGATTTATATCGTTTTGTTAAATTTAAACACGTTTTGGTATTTTTATTTTCCTTTTTTACAGTTTTTCTTATAATTTTAGGAATTGATATGATAATATTTGCTTTCCGTGCTTAAAGAACCGAAACTTGTATCTTATATTGTATGTTTGACCACACTTGAAGTATTTCTGTAAAAATTCATTGAAATTTATTTCTCAAAGTGTCGAAAAATACAAAGTTGATAGACAGAAAAACACTACTTTTAATTCCGGAATCTATTTCGCACTCTTCACCTAGATATACTTGGGAACTAATCTCTCCCTAATACAATACTTTTGACCAAGAAATAGCTTTTTAAGTCGATATTACGATACGACGTTTAATTGTTTTGATTTTCAATGAAATTAGTTTTCATTGGCAATGAAATACTGTCTTTCGGATTATTTTACAACATTTAGCTTTGATGTAGCCCTGTTAATGCAAACGACCCTCGACTAACGGAGAATGACCCTATATAAGGTGGAATAAATGTGCATGTACATAGATGAAGTTAAATAGATAAAAGTAAGCTCTGACATTCTGTTTTCCTCATTCTATTCAATTTTGTTCCATATAAATACGACAAATGATTGTGGCGCAGTGTGATGGTGCCATTGGCGCTGGGAATCAGTCGATAATGACTGTCAACACACTTGCAGCTCATTCAACGGAATATGTACATTATATTATTTCTGTTAGATGCATTTTCAGGGAGAAGGATCCATATAAGTTTTATCTTGATGCTGAAGTCTTTTGTGTTTACTTGTCCAACATTGATATACGTGTGCTTTGAAATAAATGCATTTAAAACCAGCCCCGTCCTAACCTCACTATTGCGCTTTTATGCCCTTTTGATTATTTGTTCTCTATCAGCTTTTAACTATTTTTGTTGTTTTTTACGTATTGAATGACAACATGGTTATTTCTTATATTTTACTGCATGTTCGGTATTTCTTCATTTGTATCGCAAAATTCATGAAACTTTTTACAAATTGTTTACATGTAAGTAGACTAAATCTATTAGCATCTACATTTTTTGTTTTTTCACCACAAATGCATCAAATTACTCTACAAGTGTTCCCACGAATGTTAATCTTGCTTTGGCTCCATTTAATAGGACTATATATATACAAGTGATGGTAAGTAGGACAAATTACATCTATCAAGAGAATAAAAAAAGCAACCCATTCTTGACATATTGTGATATATGTACACATAAACCAGTCCCATTGTGTATAAAAAGTATAAAATACAAAAAGAATGTATTATATAATAAACAAGACTACAGCAAAAAGATAAGAAAGTACTGTTGATATCAGATATCCTACACCAGAAGAACTAATTTTCTCGCGTAGCTACCTTGATCTTTGACATTTTTTTCTGACTTCTTTTCATGAGCCTTCCTATGAATAGGCAAATGAAAGTCTCTCCGTGTCTATTGAACAGTTCCAAAATGCTTTTATTTTTTCTCCGATAATTTACTTCTTTAAATCACAACAAATGAACATAATTTCATTTCGACCATGTTATTTCCGATATTGAGTTCAATTGAATAGTTGCATAGTCATGTTTTTGCATTTAATTTGAAGATAAGACAATTCAAGCATAGCTGATTTTGAAATGTTCAGCCTACGTAAGACTGGTCATGGGCCAAAAAGGCTCTATTCATTTCCATACAAATGGTAAAGCAAACCTTAAATCTAATGATTGTGTGGATTTTAATACAGCAGCTGTTGACAAAAGGAAAGTTCTCTTGTCATTTCATGATCAACTTCATTTAAAGTGCGATTATGCCCCGTTATATGCGTGTCTATATTTCAATAAAACGCCTGTCAGCTTAAGAACAAAAGTTTTTGTCAGATTAAGTTCATTAAACAATGAAAGGATATGGAGTAAATGCACATGAGACAAATAAAGTGTCTACGCATACATAGTAAAACTAAGCAGTGGAACAACGCTTTTATTGTTGTTCTTCATTCTTTACGCGTAGAATCTGATCGGAGTAGTAATACTTCTGCCAAAATCGAGTCTTTTTTGTTGAGAAATGAAGAAACGAAAAATTTTGTTTTGGTGTTGTTGAGACTTCGCAAAGAATTTTGAGTCGTGAGAACCGACATACAAACAATTTCATTACGGTCTGGGTAATATCGTAAAAATTCACAAAATCTCTTTACCCACCAACCACAACCAACAGAAATGGCATAAATCACAATGTGAAGATTGGTTGAAATGAAACTACATTTAACCAACAGCTTAATTCAATCGCGCACGAGGTAGAGTGGTCTTATTCGGAAAAATTCCAGGATCTATAAATATTTATCAGTTGATTAGAAATCCTTTTTAGTCTGGAAAACTAATTTATATTTTTATGATGTTATTTGTGCGATGTGATTGACGTCACATGACGTTCTGTAAATTTTCCTCATCCTGTTCAAATTAATCCCATAAACCTGGTATTTCCATAAATAGTATATAACATTCTCTATTTTGAAACATGAGGAATGCTAATTGAATGTACTATAAACCTTTATTAAAGCAAGAATAATGCCATAGAGTAATAAAACAAATTTAGCTTTGCAAGTTCGGCAAAGTATATGGATTTTCAAACCTGATTAGAGTGTATTGACCTCTGACTGCGTCCTCGTCCGACATTCTCTAGTCAAGCCCTGACTTCATCCTATATTTGTATATTTTGATTTACAAATTTGCATTTTAACTTGTATTTATGCGGATATTGTAAAAGTGCATATTGATTTTGTATTTCTGCTTTGTTTATGACGTCCGTCTTTGTCTATCCCATGATATATTTATTGTATTGCTTTGGTTTATAAATTATCAATATTTCCTGCTTGATAAAACAAAATCATATGAAACATAAAATATAATGTTTATAGTTAGAAAAATGCACAAATGTTTGAGCATACCAAATTGCAAATATGGTGTGAAATGACGTCATAAAACGTCACAGCGATTAAATTTTACGCATGAAATTAATGACAAACAATGCTTTTGTTCAGCAAATACCTGATTTGAAAATTCAGTCATTAAACATTGAAAAATTTAAAATTCCTATCTAAATTCAAATTAATGCTAAAATTGTTTTTTGACCTTTGACCTGATTTCTGTGAAAATTGTACCATATTTCAGAGTGACGACAGGTGTTATCGAATTGTACTTATTTCCCTCTTTCCAACGATATGCAATTTACCTGCATGTCACATGGTTGCATTAAAATTGGAAATCTCCAGTCTCAGTCACTCGTCTATTATCGATTGATGGAAGATTGTGTGTGCGGGTGATTGTGACTTCTATGAATTTGAAGATTCTATAAGTTTTCGGTGGTTGAATTGTTGACATTTCCACCATATTTGCCGTTTACCGAAAAAAAAATGTTTTAGAAGCAAAACATAAAAATTCTTATGAGGTACTGCAACATACTTACCATAAGAACTTTCGGCAAAAGTCAGCAACATAACAATAAAAAATTTTACATATTCAAAGACTAATGTGTTGAATAAAGTTGTATTTTTACAGGGGCTTCTGTTTTAGGACACTATATACCTTATTAGAGTCAGAATCGTCATTGCGGATTCACATTTTACCGTTGATTAATACTGTTTTATTGATTAATGAACTAGTGTGCTCTTGTAGAAAGGCTATAAGTCACAATGAATAAATCACCAATTCGTGAAAATTAAGCCTAATTTTAGAATTTATCAGATTAGTTTTAAATAAACATTCAACCTTCTGATAGAATCCGCACTGGACTTAAGATAATTTTGAAAAAAATGTCAGATGAAAGCATTAGTAAATATAGCCATGTGACATATTCATTATCTCCCAAATTTTAAGCCGATAAAGAATTTGATGATTTTTTAGAAAGTGTTTCAAAATCGCATCACTCCAAAAATTAGTCTAATATTTGTAACGGTTATTTTGGTTGGATGGTGTCAAAATTTTCTGGGGGTAAAATCTACGACTTTACCACCGAAAGCAATAACGTAATGGCTCAGACGCATACTAAAATTCCTGTTATTTTAGAATTGATTTAAAATGTTCTTTTTCAGATTTGTGTTAGAAAAGGGATAACCAAACTGTACTTTAAGATCTTCAGTAATAATTCCGAGATTTACTGTCGCAAACATTTTTTCCGGCTCCACTAAATGCAAAGTAAATCTACAATTTATCCCCTCAAGTCCAAAAATACAGTATGATAATCTCTTGTTTATAATACTGGAAAATGATTGTTCCTTTCTTTACTAGCAGATGTGGTTTATCTAAATCGAAAGATGTCTTGTAAGGAATAAAACGTTCACTACTCGAAATCTCATTTATGGTTCTATTTAGTATAAATTTGTTTTTAGCACGTAGGTTTAAATTAACCGCCAAATTCAAGCCCATGTGGCCCGCTGTCTCGTTTTGAATTGCCATGCTTTCAGTTCAATTTGCTCATGGCCGCACGCTGTAAAAATTGCTAGCTTTCCCACCCACCCTCCCAGTAGCATTACTAAGGGTGTATTATTTTCAGCTTGCTTGTGCATACCAATTTCATAGTATTTGCTTATACATATGGAGTTTTTATATGTTACCTTTTTTCTTACATTGTTGTAATTGTAGTACTATGTAATTTGTATTGGGGGTTGGCTCGCTTGAGAATAGCAAGCTTGGGGATTAAATGTTTTTGCCACACTCATCCAGAGTTTTTTATTATTATATATGCACGTAGTATTCAAACCAAGTATGGTAAAACAAACATAAGCTTCACAGGTTGCAAACACGACAACAAACAAAATTCGGTACATGGTACAATGTTATAATTCTTCGGTCCTTTTTGGTAATTCTTTTTTACAGAAGCGTGAAAATCAAAGGGTTCCATCAAATGAACTATCCAATTTCCAAGGAAAATTAATAAAGTATCGTAGCGTAGTTTCGTAAGAGACATAAGTTGTCGAAATGCGCATATGCAGAAATTAAATTCACAGTAACTTCGGTATTTAGTTATTCGTACTAAATATAGCTGATACATTTAATAACAGAATTCCGTCCTGGCAATAAGTGATATATGAAAAGCATGATTTCACGCATGCAATATACATTTATTTATATTAAAAAGTCCTGTATGATTAGTTTCAAATCATCATCCGGCCTGAGAGATGTCGATAAATTAGAATATCCTTAAACCCCCAAATATCTAAACAAAAAAGCGGAGAAAGATTAATACACTCTATATGGCATTTTTAAGGATTCCTGTTTTGTATGAAGCCGTTAGAATAAGTTAAGGATATCCTTAAGAATCCTTTAAGCTAAAAAGTGTTATTAAAAAAGTCCTGCAAGTTTAATTGTGGAGTACTATGTGGATAAATCAAGTCCAATGAAAGCACAAAAATATGAAAACAAATTAAGAATAAAACGAATACTGCATATCTATAAAATTTAAACCTAGTAAATAAGTCCGGTATATTTGACTTAAAAGAACAAATGTGTTCAGGGGGAAATGCAAAAAAAATATTAAAAAATGCAAAAAAAAAGAAACATAACTAAAGACTCCAATGCCAGACAAGGGCAAAGTCCAATTGCAGCTTGAAAGTTTTTAAATTATAAAATTAAGAGAAAGAAATCGAAATTCATAATGCAATACTTCAATTTATACTGATGCATTACTGTAAATTTATTTAAAGGGAAAGTTCAGTCAAAAATCAAAATTTGCTATTCTGTTATTTACATGTCAAACATCCATGATACCTCGACAAAAAATGTATCTTTATCTATAAAGTCAAAAATCGAACTTAGAAATGTCAAGAAATTACTACTTGGGGTCCGCCATGTTTACATAGGTGTCGACACAATCGATATCACAACATCTAATTATCGCTGTTCATGTATACTGCGGAAAAGTGACACGTACAATTATTATGAAAATAACATTGTGTTACCATGCGGGATTTATAATTAAATTTTCGAATTACAGTTTCGTTGTACTGGTCAGGTTTTCTGATTTTTTAAAAAATCACCTACCTGTATGATAATTTAAAATCAACGAAATATTTTGTTTATTTTTTAGCATCTGAATAGGTGATCGTTTATATTATTTTCGTTGTCATATTAATAAGGACATAGGAATTCTGAAAATAATCTCTTGATATCTGCTTTTAGTTTTTTCTTTCTCTATTTTAATCATTTTTATGCAATTAATCTAGGATTCAAATGAATTCTTTCATAAATAAAATAACCAATGCTATTGCTAAAAAGAATAAATAAACCCTGCAAGCAGAATAATATTTATTGTATTTCTAAACCATCTCTGTTACCGTATGTGAATATATATATATAATTTTTAATTTGTGTGACTACCTGCATGAGGTGATTGTATATTGTAACACAGTCGTAAAACATTCTGTCTGTGTATATTTCACTAGCTGTAGTCTCAATATACGCCCGTGTCACTCTCTCCAGGGCAGAGCTGTCGGCTTAAACAAATTACAAAATAATGCCTTACTGTACATATATCAACAGTTTTGGGGGATCAAATTGATATGAAAATAAAATAACAAGAATTGCCCACTTGAAGTTTTTTATCCGGGTACACTTTCAAAATCAAATTCACTATTTCATCTCTAGTTACTATACGGAATAAAGATGATATGAAGAAACAAGGGATTTATCCTACTTTCTTGGATCTACTGTCCAGTGAAACTAAAATTTATCTACATCTAACTAGTCCCAGATTGATTTATTGATAATAAAGATATATGTATTCGGGTTAATAAATTGACTTTTTTATCTCATTTATGTTAAAATCCTGTTACTTGACTACGTGTCAGTCTTATCAGAAGCAGAGACATATAAAACCATTTTATATGTCTCTGTCAGAAGTAAAGGGAACTTGTGTAAACAAGTCCTAGTGCATACCTTCCATTTCATCATGTTGGTGATATATTAGTGTACTTTATTCCGTAACATAGGGTATTTTGATTCCGGCTTAAATATTCAAGGGTAGTTCATGTATTCCCGAAAGATTATTTGTCGTGAAATAAATACACTGTTACAAATGCCTTATAGGTTTGAAAACAGATAGTTCAAAAATGTTTGACATGCATGCTGTGAAAGCGGATAGAAGAGAAAATATGATACTACAACATATTTTATTATATCCATGGATGTCGGATCTCAAGCTTACAGCCGAGACATGAGCGCGAAGGTTTTTAATCACAAAAGCTGATATTTCTTTGAAGCTGCAGTTGATTGTTTGGAAGTCTGCAAAATTTTCACATTTTTTCTGTGGAATACATGATTATACAGTATAAATGAATAATAATTTTGCGTTTGTTTAATTCATATTAGTTTGGTTTTACTTTTCAAAAACAACACCCCTTTTTAGACTATAATGCAAACAAAACACCGATTTCATCATCATAGCACCTTTTGCTTTCTATAACTTGTAAATATCTTAAAGCCGCGTGCGGTAAATTTTATGATTATCTGTAATACGTGCACAGGCGTGTGCCCACAACTAGCGAAGGTGAGGTAATAAACAAACCACAATAAACATCGTTACCAGATGACTAAGGATTATGTTGTACAAGAAGTGTACATGAAGTGTACTGTACAAAAGTTCAGAAAAAACACTTGTGTGGCAAATATGTCTCTGTTTTATTGAAGATTTCTTGGTTTGTTATTTGTTGGTAAACATTTTTTTTTTGCTAAGACTGTAAGAAGGATTTTTACCTTTTCCATACACGTTTTGATCCATGTTATAATTGCGTACATGGCAGTTAGTGGAAATAAGAGGACACGTGCATGCCTAAGTGCATAAGAAGCCTAGCGCATGTGTCTTATCAGAATACGTGTTTAGTCGGGACAATATGAATTAGTTCCATTTTAGTAAAAAAAAGCACAAGACACAAAATCCTAATCACGCACATCATCAAAATAAAAACTCAGTTTTTTTTAGCCTCGCTGACTAGGACAGTATCTTTTGTATGAAAAAAAGGATCTTCAGATTTTTAACTTTCAAACAGAAAAAAAGAACAAACCTTGAGACCTCTATGCTTGTTGTCGAAAATTGAAGCTTCTTGGGTAAAAATAAAGACCAACCGCCTTCTTGTCGGGAACGACAAACTCGCACCGTACAGCAAGTTGTTGTGTATCGGTCAACATTAAAAAATGTATTATGAGTTCAATATCCAAAGTTGTAATGCTGTCGAGATAAATTGGCTGGATTTATACACTCTCGGACATCACCACATGGAGAATATTATTATAATTCCTTGCTGATTATTGTAAACATATAAGTTCATCCTATATTTAGCCCCATAAAACGCTCAAAATGCTTTTGTAATATAGTTCGTATTTGATCAACTCGACAAGCTATGTATCTGAATGAAAATCGTAACTGCATAACAAGCATTATTCAGATTTTGGAATAAATAATAAATTGACTTGTTTACAAGTATATATTCATACATAATAAAAAAGGAATAAGTTCTGTCGCGTGCGTGTCACACATGACCACCTGAACAAAAAAAAAAAAAAAAAAAAAAAGAAAATCACCTGTGTCACATGGGCCACCTGGGGATTTAATTGATGACAATAAACAAATGCAATTAACAAGGTAACATGTTACAGGGGATTAAGTTTTGTCAACAAAGAAGTGTAAGTGGACCGTGAAAAATTTCCACACGTGTCCACATGCGTTTTTGAAAGGAGTAAAATTAACGTTTGCATGAAATTTTTATTCTTATGGAAAAGGGTTAGTTTCTTAAACATTTTTTTTTATTTATTACTGACAATTAATAGTTTTTTTCCTAACTTCATGTTCATATTTCGATCGACGTAAATTGATAGCGTACATTGTAGTTTATTTCTCCTATATGGTATGTGGATATCGAGTATTGACCAATCAAATCATGTTATATAAGGTACCGGAAGCCTTATATAAGGTATCGGAAGAAGTCAATATGGCAGCCCCTACTTGTTAAAACTTTGACACAAAAACACAAATAACCACTTAAGATCTGGAAACGGCTCACGGCAACAACGCTTTAAAATACTTCAAGAAGTATTTCAATTGAAATTTCATATGTAAGAAGGCTTGATATCATAGTCAACGGAAATTATGTCCTTAGCTAGCTGTCAGTAACTTCGAGCATTTGTCCGGACCGTACCTGTATGTATTGTCTTCATGTTTTATGTACTTCATTGTAAGGGTACTAGTCTTGATAAGTTGGACTTTTTTCTAGTTTGATTTTTACTGTGAGTCTTTTTGTGTATTTATTTTTAGCCATTCACCACACATAGGGGGAGGGTTTGGATCCAAGAAAACGAGTTTAACCCACCGCGATTTTTGCGCCTGTCCCAAGTCAGGAATATATTGGTCATTGGCTTGACCTTGTCTTCTTATAAAAATTGTATTTTCTTGATATTTGAGTTATTGGATGTGGTTTGTTTCCATTGATTTATTCACTTTTTTACCTTTTCGAGGCCATTTAGGGCTTACTATATGGTGTGAGGTTCCTCACTGTGTTGAAGACCATATGGTGACCCCTAGATGTTTTGTTTTTGGTCGTTTTAACCTGGATATGGGATGTTGTCTCCTTGACATTTACCCCATTTCCTTTCTTTTTCATATTGTTTGAATAACATATCAAATTTAATTTTTTGAGTGAAGTTTCCCTTTAAACTGTACCGAACTGTTCAAGAAATACGGATAATGCTATAATTTTCATGTTATAAAATTGCACGGGCAAACAAACCGACGGACGTAAGACGGATAAAAGTGAGCATTTTCGTTTAAACTGTACAGATTTGGGATGACATAATGATATTTAATATAAACTTAAAACTTACTCTCTGTCTTTGTTCTAAATGACTGGACTTTTTTACTAACATTTCCATGTATTCTGTACAGAACTCGTTCTACTGATGAGAACTTGGAAGGTGTTTGTCTACATATAGGACACTTCGGTTGCGTTTCAAGTGACCTCACAACACATGTTTTATGGAAAGCTGAAGCGAGATAAGTTATATTATAAGATGTGTATTTTAAAATATATGTTAAACTATATGAAATATTTTGTTGCAGTAAAAAAACAATGCACTTCGTCCAAATGGACAAAATCAAGTGATGGAGAAATTTGTACGTTGTAAGCAATTGCGAATTATTTCATCTATTATATGGCAAGAGAAATCAAAAACTATATTAGTATTGATATGCAATTAACATAGAGAAGGTAACAGGAAACACTTACAATGGCCGAAAATTACAATTACAAGTCACAATCTACCGGGGAACTGCACCAGAAAAAAACATAAAAACGAAAAAAGACAAACGTAGATAACGATAAAAACTCGGGATTGCCGGACTTGATACTGGAATAGGCAAGTGTTTGTGGTAGGGTTAAACAGATTTATGGGTACCAAAAACTCCCCTTTGTCTATCCCGTTTCCCTGTCGTAAATTAAATGCACATGTATGTCATTAGAAAGCTTGCAATTACTGATTTTTAGACATGGAAGCCATATTATACACATGTAATTCAATTATTCCCGTTTTTTGCCATGTTGTTGGACTTTTTGTAATTGTCACATCCCTTGTTCCTTCGGTATTCCACTTCCGTTTTTTCTATACAGTTCGTGCTACATATTAACTTGTCCAGTTTTTTGTCGTTTTCGTGGCAAAAAGGATACCATTTTGAAAATTCCAAGATCAACTTTGACGACTAGGCATGAATTTTATATAGTCTCCTGAATTGGCACTTTTATGCTTGATTCTATCTTTCATAAACAGAAATAAGTAACTGGAAAAGTTTTTTATTTGCTGGTTCTTTAATATGCCAAGAATATTTAAAAGTAACTAATGACTGCAGCATTAGAACCTGTATTAAGCAATCTACTAAAGGAGGCTCACTCATCACATTTTTTGAATTTGTGTCGGGTTTCGGAACTCTTCTGGTTTTCTCCAGTTCACTGGCTTAACGAATTCTGCTCACAAGCACCATATTTTATATCATTTATGTTTTTGATAGGTCAAATCAAGACACTTGACAAGTTTTTTTTATAACATTCTATAACTTCCAAGGTTCTAGACAAAAAACACTCCTGACGATACATTGAGGGAAAATCCAGAGGAATTCGTTTTCCTTCAGATATTATATCTCCGACAGAAGCACACGGACCTATATGTTCCTGTTTACCATTTCATTAAGTCTACTATGCTAAATAAATCAAAATAAGTTTCAAGAAATCCTTACAAAAACAACTGCAGGAGTAAGCTTCCTTAAGAAATCAATTTAGATAATCAAATTATTGTAGTAATGGTCTAGTAATTTCTTATTTGGAAAGGTACGATAGAATCTAACAATTCGCTGTCAATTTGATTTGATAAAGTTACTTTTAAAAGTATTAAATACTTCTTTAAGGTCTTAAAGTCGTGTTACATCAAACCGAGAATTCGTGATTAATTGTAATTAGAAAACGTTTCCCTTCAAAATATATCATCTTAAAATTGTGACATTCAAATTTTTGAGCAATTCTAATAATTTCCTCGATCTCTTTCTTGAATTTAAAATACTGAAATGAATTCTTGTGACGGTAGAAAAAAACAATTTTAAGTTTGATGGATAACATTTTGTTGGTGGACCTAAGATTAAGGACATTTCGATATTAGAAAATTGCCGACTTATTGTGATATTCAAGCAATTTATAAGCTGTATCGCACGCATAAAAGCTACAAATTCAACGGTATAAAGTAAACGCACTTAAGACAGCCATACATGCCTGCATTCCATCTTAAAGACATTCCCTAGAAATGAAATTGACTATAATTTCTGTCTGGTATTTCTTCAACTCCTTAGATAAAAACATTATCCAAGTTTTACAAATCATAAAAATCCTCCCGCAATGGGGAAAAGGCTTATTAAATCCTGATAACTATACAAACCAGCTTGGCTAGGTCTTGGTTAAGTTTAGGAATTTTATCACCCGTAATTGGGGAATGTTTTGTAATTCATTATGCTGAGCTTTAAATATATACAATGTATGTATAAAAAATACAAAAAAGCACCAGACTACAAGTGTATCGTAGACATTTCTGGTAACCATCTTCAAATGCTTATGTTCTGCTTAATTTCTTTTTACCAGAACCATAGAACACCTTACCCACACAGGCAAAGACCAAACAATACCCAATACAAATTTGTATTTGGCCTAGTAAATAGAAAAGAGTTTACAATCTAGTGAAAATGCTTAAAAAACAAGTATGAGATCAGAACAATTTTTGACATTGAGTCGACCGATAAAGAGATAAAGATGAAATGCGGGACACTTAATTGTTTACTGAAGGACCTTTTTTATCCTTATATCAAATATAACAGTAAACATAACCTTCATATTACCGGTCGTTGGATGTTTGAATTCTAGTACTTCAGTAATATATTGTGTACTATCAACTTTAAATAGGGTCATTTTTAAAGAAAAATCAGAAAAAAAATGTATTTCCCTCTGAATCAATTTTTATCAAAATAATTTAATATTTTTGTATCATTTTGTTTGAATAGGACACGTTCATATACAACAGTTCTAAACGTCTGACAAATCTCCTGAATCACTGATAGACATTTGAGTGTACCTTGGCATTGAGTCTAAGTAACTAAAGGTTATCGATTTATCTATCAGTACGAATCAACCTTTTGATTTTTGAAGTTGATGACTTAGTTTTAAGTTAATGACAAACAACACGTTATTAATCAACACAAAAATGTATGTATGGTCATCTTTAAAGTATATGAAAATTCAATCCTTTAAAGTCTTTATTAACAAGTCGAAGCTAAATATCTAATTTTAAACCGGTGCTCCAGAAGGATAAGCATGTACTGCTCCGCTAAGCGGCACCCGTGACACTATCAGTGAATCAATCCATGGTTGAGTCAAAACCCGTTATTTCAAATCCGTGAGAACGTGAAATCTAGCTGAAAATGTCCGTTTTCACTTTGGACACACACACGTCGTATCTGTCAATGATGTCATGATGACGGCCATAGAATTTCTGAAGAGATGCTGAACAAATCCCTGACTTAGCAGCTTTTGGGACAGTGTTTTTACTCTATAAAAAATCACTGTATAAACGTATAAACTACATGCTCGACAGTAAAGAATCAACTGTGAAATGTTCACCCTATAGAATCATCATGGATTTCATGATGTCGTAGATATCGACATTATCAGTGAGAGGCCAGTATTAGATCCCAAAACTAATTTAACGGTATCATGAAGAAGATCCCCTATTGTGTAAAAAATGTAAGTTTCTCTGGATTTTTAGCAGTTTTTGACATTTTGTACAACATTTTCGTAAAAAAGAGGATGATAGTCCGTATATAAAATTGATATTAACCATTCACTACGACCATCATAACTGTGCTGCAACTGCTTTTTAAAAACGGAACTGATACAAAATACCCACAAAAAACAGTTTTATTTTGTCGTAAAAAAATTATAAAATTTCCATAACTGTCTTGTAAATAAGGTTACTTACTATGTCCACAAGTCAGTTTGGCAACTTTCGACGTGTTAGAATCCTTTTGTTCAATACATATACCACAGACAGATCCTGTAGCGAAAATACAAAATAAAGTAAAATTTTTATTGACCATTTATTGCCACAACAAACCTATATGTTCTAATTGCTTTGCGGCTTTCGACTGTATTGTCTTCTTTGCAAGTAGTCTATATATTACAATCTGTTGGTAGGAATTCTATTGCAATATAATCAGAATATGGCAATGCTTTTCTGGAATGCCTGTTATTTAATCGTCACTCGTCTTTAGCTTATCACATTTTCATATCTGCCGAAAGCCAATTTAAGTAAACTTGGCAAGAATCACGTATGGAAGGTCTTTTACAAAGATTGCTCATTTCGTCCCAATCCAACAAAAGACATGACTGCAAGCACGAAACTAAGTTTAACACGGGGCCTATGAAAAAAACATCATTTGCATAATCTGCTCTGAAACTATTGAAGCCCATTTTGAAATGATGTAGGGATTGTCCTTTTTAAGGATTGCACATTTCGTTCAAATGAAAAAAAACATGGCCGATATACAGAATATATTTGAGCAGTGACCCTTTCGGATATAATATTTTGATTATCTCCTCATTTAAACCCTTTAAACAAATTTATTCAGTATTGAAGGCAATTCGTGTCCATAAGCGTCAATTTTGTCAGTATTAATTACAAAATACCGAAGTCAATGTTAATTGAGTTTTTGTGCAAGGCAATTCGACAACTTATGTGTTTAAAATTCAGATTAAATTAAACATTTGGAATATTAGATTAAAACATTGCCATTAGTTCGGAACATACTGTTAAGCAATGTGAGCTGCATTTCTTGAATTCTTTTTTGGAAGTTCTAAAATGCATTGTGTCGTAGAAAATGTTTTCAAATACAATTAAATGCATAAATCGCCAAGAATACTACATAATTTAATTATAAACCTAATTTTCAATTATTAAACTAATTTGGAATACGCTTATGAACAATCATGGCGGGGGATTAATGTTGACACTGAAACCGAACCTGACCGAGATGCAATTTATAGTCAACATAAACAAACGTACCACCAATCGGTTAACTTCGGCTTTCGGACTATTTTGCTCCAAGGTGTGTAGTTTAAAAACAAATCCGGGAGAGAAATGCGAAAAAAATATTCCTTTGATGTTCCGTCTCCGGCGTTGGTTAACAGTTTACCATATGCCCGACTGGGTTCTGATTTCAAAGGAACCAGTCTATAATGAATGCTTACGTGATAAAGACGAGATTAAATCAATGTACACGTGGAGTTATTTTTAAATCGATCATTGAGATTTCAAACAACTAAAGCCCCGCGTGTTTAAAAAAAAATTAGGACATCCTTGAAAGAATATTATGGGTTGAATGATGAATTCGTCTGGAACCAAAAAATTGAAACAAGATTTGCTCATATTGCTTTAACATCAGAGCATACGAAAAAACATCATTTTCGACATCTGCTCTTAAACTTTAAAAGCAAAGTTGACTAAACTCGGCTGTATTTCCTGGCTCATTTTGCTAAATGCTGCCAAAATCTTGTATATTCCTACGTCACCTGATATGGAAAACTGGGGTAAAAAATACCTAAAATGTACTAGAGGTTTGGTAATGACTACTTCTTTTTGGACTACTTTTGGATTATGGCTTTCGATACTATTTAATTCTCATGCTGCTGATGAAAGGTTACTCCTTAAAACACGTGTACAGCATAACGAAATTCACTGTTCTTATGCAATTTCGGTATTTTTTTAACCATTGGGCCGATGCCACTGCTGGTACATGTAAAACAGAGGTCCCCAAGGATATTTACCAGCCAAATAGTCAGACTTGTCTGACATTAAAACTTTACCTTGAGTAGAAATTTACTTATTTATAAAAAATCTAACCACTTAAAAATACTGAGGCTTTATTCCGTGTGTGGCACTCGATAGATGTCCTTGGTACTGGATTTTTCCACCTGTTTCGATACATTTAGTAATGAGTACTTCTTTAAGGACTACTTTTGGATTATGGCCTTCCATATTATTTGATTCTAATGCTGCAGGTGAGAGGTTACTCCTTGAAACACGTGTAAAAAATAACAAAATTTACTGTTCTTATGCAACTTAGGCATTTTTATATTTTAATATTGAATAATAGGGTCTGTAAGTCTCGTCATGTGACACCGAGAAATCACGATAAAATCGCAATTTGAAAACGTTTCCCGCCAAAATATGACGTTGCAGGATTATGACGTTCAAATTTTTTGCTTGAAACGTCATATGTTTTTGTTTAAAATGCAACTTCCGGGTACAAGTTTTGGTCCTGGAAGTGCCGAAATTAGACGAGACTTAGAGACCCTATATACGATAGTAAAAACAAAATGACATAACAGGACAGTCAAAAGCCAAAATTCACAGGAAAGAATAAAAAATGGTGCAAAAACACATGAAAAATTTTTAACCGCAATGACCCGACTTTGTACAAGTATTTCAAATGAAATGGTAAGTTAAACCGGTTTGCTTGTGTGTCAAAGCTTCCTTTCCCTTGCAGTATTGTACAGTAGCATCTCAACAATTAACAATGAAGGGATATGGAGTTTCTCTTGAAAGGTTGTAAGGAGTGAAAAGAAATGTTAATTCCAGTTATTTGCAATATAAATCTTGAATATGTTACATGTAAGAGCGAACCTTAATTTTTCCACAAAGGACTGATTTACTTCAGTAATTATCGGACATGTATGAGACTGATTTACTTCAGTAATTATCGGACATGTATGAGACTGATTTACTTAAGTAATTATCGGACATGTATGAGACTGATTTACTTAAGTAATTATCGGACATGTATGAGACTGATTTTTTTAATCTCTGTTTAAAAACGCGGTCACAGAGATAACTATGCGTAATGGGAATGTCCGAATAATTTGTACTTGCTTTTGTAGAACGAATGAATTGGGAAACATACATACCGTAAGGGGGAGAAGTTGGAATGTTATTGTCCATGGTAGGAAGTTAAGAAAATCGTAAATCTATAAATTAAAATTGTATATCTATAGTCGTAAATTTTAGTACTTAGATGACCATTAGTTCGCGATGTAAGTCCAAACAAGATGTAGAAATGATTTGGGAAATTTAACGGTATACAAATCTTTCGACTTTTTAAATATCCATACGTGGTTTATTGCATCTCCCTTCGAAAATATTGCCAAGTTTCTGTATTATCTATATATTGCTTTTTCTGTATTACTGAGTTTGTCGATTCTGTTTGTTTTCTACGGAAGCATGGAGGGCACATGTGAAATTTATTTTCTATCTCGTGGCCACGAGATAATAAGTCGTGAACACGAGATAGCTATGTCGTGGCCACGAGCAACTATCTCGTACCCAAGACATACTAACTTGTGGCCACAAGATAGCCATCTCGTTCCCACGAGATACTATCTCGTTCCCTCGACTTACTAAGTCGTGGCCATAAGATGGCTATGTCGTTCCCAAGAGATACTGTCTCGTTCCCACGACATACTAACTCGTGGCCATGAGATAGCTATGTCGTGGCCATGAGATACTTTCTCGTTCCCCTGACATAA
Organism: Modiolus philippinarum; assembly: GCA_002080025.1. Taxonomy (NCBI): domain Eukaryota; kingdom Metazoa; phylum Mollusca; class Bivalvia; order Mytilida; family Modiolidae; genus Modiolus; species Modiolus philippinarum. The sequence continues at coordinate 54,604 of MJUU01003592.1, read as the reverse complement.
TAAGTCGTGGCCACGATATAGCTATGAGTATGAGGAAAGATCGTTGTTGAAGGCTTAATAGTTTATAAGTATCTCGTGGCCACGACATAGTATGTCGTGGTAACGAGTTAATATCTTGTGGCCACCACTTAGTATGTCGTGCGAACGAGAGGGTATCTCGTGGCCACGACATAGCTATCTCGTGGCCACGACTTAGTATCTCGTGGCCACGAGTTAGTATGTCGTGGGAACGAGATAGTATCTCGTGGGAACGAGATAGTATCTCGTGGCCACAAGTTACTATGTCGTTGGAACGAGATAGTTTCTCGTGGCCACGACATAGCTATATCGTGCCACGACTTAGTATGTCATGGCCACGAGATAGAAAAAAAAATCACATGTCCACTCCATGCTTCTGTAGTTTTCTGGTATCAATGCAAAAGACGTGTTCTTTATTTTTTGTAACTGAATAAAAAATTTACTGTTCTGAGTTGCAACTAGCATGATAGAAAATACAACAGTAATATTTTAAATCTTTACGTTAAAGGTATATGAAAGCTAACGTTTAAGATTTTGTGGTTGAAGTCAGCATGGTACCTGTTTCTTAACCTCATACAAATAAATCTCGTATTGGTAGTAACTACACGCATATTGTTTTAATATAACTATTAGCACATATATGTGACACTGACCTCTTTTTGTTGTAACAGGAATGTATGTAGCATATCTGCGTGTTTCCTGAAAAAAAAATAATGATTACATTTTTTTTATTCTTGAACAATTAATTTTCTCTAATGTCATGAAAATTTGAATCTGCCACCAATGGTTTAAGGATGGTCGCTCCTCAGGTTTTTGAAACTGTCTCTGACTTTCAGAATTCTCTTATTTTATCCATCATTATGCATAAGAAAATTTTGCACACTGACCCCCACTTTTCTTTTCAATTACGATAGCATACATCTTCAATACGCTTCTGACAAAATTTGATGGTATTCTTGATATTTCTTCATTGCATTTTAAAGGTTGATTGCCGTAATGCAAAGTGAATGAAAAGTCTAGAGAAGTTTGGTGTCCCGCCAAAATTTCTGGCATTTAAATCTCAAAAACGGCCACACTGACCTATCAATATTTTTGCTTAAAATGATGTATAATCCATAATCTAATAAATTAAAGTATTGATTTCAAATCCTTAATATAATAAACTTGAGTCGTAACCACCCTTAAAAGTGCGTAAGAACCGAAGTGTCAGTCTAAAAAATACCATGGCAACATCGGAAACACGAAGATTCAAAGACATCACAAGTGAGGCATAGAAAATAAAAATGGAACCACACCTACAGATGAACAACACAGTCCCGAATTAAAACCATGGGTGAGATCAGGTACCCCGGTAGAGTTAGCATCTCCTGCTTCTTATCAGACATCTGCCTTGTTGAAAATATGTTAAATGGAGGTGATAACAAAATTACCGAACAGAATTGTCAAGAATCAAAGTCCACGAGGCAACCGCAATGGTACTGGCTTGTTAAAAGTATTTTAAAAGAAATTGTAGATTAAACCGGTTTTATTGCGCTCCAAATCTCCACTGATATTGCGATAGTGTCCACTAGCAACTCAACAATTGCCTTTGAAAGGTCTGTTAAAAAATAATCAGGCCAGTTCGAAGTGAAAAGGAATCTTATATTAGAGTTCTGGCCGAAACATCAAATTTTCTACGAGGGACTGATACCTATTGAAAAATTTCATCCAATGATCGTGTGAGATGGATTTTTTTAAAGCCTTGATTAATAAGGCGGTCACGGAGATAGAAGTCTGTATGATTTGTGCTACCTCGAATTGAAACTTAAATTCGAGTTCAATTACATGTATTTTATTGTCATAAAACAAACATAAAAATTCGTTACAATGAAGAAAAAATAAAACAAGCAAGCAGTAAAGAATTTATCAAAGTAAGTGCGAACCGAACCGTCAATCCAAATCAAATAATCCAAGGACAATGGCAACATCAGAAACAACAATGAAACAGAGACACAATATGAGTACGGCACAGAAAAGAAAAATGAACACACACCCACACAAAGATGAACTACACAGACCCAATAAAAAACCATGGGTGCGATCAGGTACACCGGCAGAGTAAACATCTTCTGCTCTTATAAGACACCAACCATGTTGAACATGTTATTTTATTATTTCTAATGACTGCTTTAATTTTTCTACTTTCTTGCAATTAATTGGCAAACAAAAATTTGTTTTCTTTTCATTTTCAGTAAAAGCATAAAAATCTAAAGCATCTTGAAAAATAATGTTGTTAAAAAATTTGATTGCAATGTAGAATTCCTTTTACAATTTATCCAAAAATGTTGTTTGTCATCCAAAACATTGCATGTCTGGCATGCTTTATTTTCTTTTGGTACCTTTAAGAAGTATGTACTTCTTATTAATAAATTGTGGTAAAAATCAATAATTTAAACATGTTGTAAAATGGGAATATTAAATTTTACATGCGAGAAAGGGAATAGTGGCAATAAACTGAAAACCGGAAAATCAGATACAAATAAAAAAAAAGAATTAACTACACATTTCTTTAAACTACAATAAAAATATTAAAAAAAATCAATAATAAAATTTTCATCGAAATCATACATGTACAATATGTAATGGCTTGTCAATATTTATTCTGTGGTTTTATATTAAATATAAATGGAAAATGTTAGTATACCTGCACTTTTGGCCAGGTACATAAGTACAAGTAAAACTCAGTTCTACCCAACCATGTCAATCAAATAAAAACAATGGGTTTTTATACACTTTAAATTATTTTGGGCGTGTCAAGTTTCAGATATGTACAATATACACACAAGTTCTTGAATCAGTAATAGTAGACAGGTGGGTTATATGCAGGTTTTAAACATTTTAAAACCCATTCACCGTTGTCTTAAGATCATGTTTGATAATACCTTGAGATTTAATACGAAACTTTATCATAATGGTGTTCATTTCAATCATAGTATATTTTTTAACAACGATCATGTTTACAGTAGGAAGGGGTTTTGATTTAAATCAATTTTCAATTAGATATGCATGCTTCTTACATAAAGGTAAAAAAATAAAAAAAAACAAGAAAAACAAGATAACAGCGAAAAAAAAAAAAAAAACGAAGCAAAAAATACAAAAAACGATAAAACACAACAAACAAACTAAATGCACACCGAATCTACAACAACCGCAACTTAAGAATAACAAGAAAATTATCGTCGCAAACGTCAAATCATAGGCCGCCTAATATTGAAATTTCAAAAGTGTTGCATTTTTCATGGGAGTTTGCAATATTTAGATTGTGAAGCAATTGTGTACAAAATTGATATGTATGTTCTTAAGTGAGAGCAGATCACAAAACATAAAAGCTGACAGTGTCAATGCCTGTGAATGTTGGAAAAGCAAGTCCTATGTCTTGTTGCCTGTGACATTTGTTGCATATAAGGTACCTGTAAATTCGTGCTCTCAAACGCTTATATGATTATGAATAAATCCGCGGGAGATGTGTGGAACGAATTCACGCTATAAATTAAAGACCCGTAAGGCGATAAAAAAATCACTTTGTTTTGATAATCTACGTGTATTTATTGTACATGTGTTTATACTATGTATATATTATCACAATTATATTTTGAATCGATAATAAAGATGAAATTAAACTTAATTATAAATTGCAACATGATGATTACATTACAGGAGTTTATTATTTCAAGCATGCCTTTTCAACTCCTTCAAGGCATCCAATTAAAAATCGATTCTAAATTTGCTCCAAAACATTCATGTATCTATGACAACCATTTTTTAACTGAAAACTTCAGGTATATGATGATGAAAGACATTAAAATTGATTTTAACATTTTTTGAAAGTTTGAAACATCAAAATCATTATTTTTTGAGACTTGTGATTTTTTTTTACATGTACCATCAACTGTATTCATTCCGCGGTAAATCATGTCATTCGTACAAATCCTATATCAAATTACGGACCGCCTCGTGGCGGCCCGTAATAAAACAAGAAAAAGGAAGAAAGCACAAATAGAACCAAAAAAAAAAATCATTATATGAAAAACATCAAAATGCAGAATCTTTAAAATTAATGAAATAATAAACAAATAAATATATAAATAAATTAATTCAGAAATATTTCAAGTGTAAAAGAATTGATCTTCGCTTTGTTTTAACGTTATCATAGATTAAGTGTTTAACTGATATATAAATTTAGTTATCTAATATTTACTTATTTATTTTTTGAATGTCGGACTTGTTTCATGTGTCACTGTTCGACTCACGAAGAACCCACGTTCATTGATGATTTAAAAAAAATAATTCCAGAATATTGAGCATAGCCTTTTTAATAAAATGTTGTTGTCTTTTCCTGAATTGGAACCCTCCTGCCCAATGGAGATACGAACACCCTTTGTATTTGATGATCAGCACTCATAGCAGGTGAAAATGTTAAACATATCAAAATAACAGTTATCCTATACATTCTGTAATAACAAAATTAGGAAATTAAGGACCAAGAACCAAAATTTAACTGACCAAAATTTAACTGATGTTTTCTAAAATGTAATAGTTATCGGTCAATTTAAAAAAAAGAATTAAAAGGAAGATAACCCCGAATAGCCAACCCTACCATAGGTTGATAACCGGGACTCTTTGTTCACATTGCCATACTCGAGCCACACAACAGTTCCCAGTTGTTGGTCTTTTTTCCTCTGGTTTATACTTAATGCTGCAGCCGAAGTGCAGACCAATTTTGTTTTGAAAAGGTCCTTACATAATTTAATACGAGTACCAAATATTATCGTCTTTCCCTCCGCCTATCTCAGCCTACAGAGCCCTTCCACAAAAGCCATATCCGGTTGACTCGAACTTATCAAGAGGTTGACCTGGACTTATCAAGTCAATTCTCCCATTGTTTGACAAGCAATATCCTTGTTATCCAGTTCGCAAGAAATAAATCTTAATTGCATAAAGAATCTATTATATTTTCTGATTTTAATTTTGTAAACAAATTACCGTCACCAATACACAAAAATAAAAACGAGACGTTCGAAAAAATACGGAAACTAGGTCGCTGATAACTTCAGCAGAGCCACCAAAAACGACTTTATCTCGATTTGCTAACAATGTTCGATCAAAAAGATCTAAATTTAATAACGTTAGCCGACAAAAGATATTGTGAAGTCATAAAATAACAAAACATTTCCCATTTAAAAAATTAAAAAAAAAAATGAATGAACCTCATTTCCCGCGCAATCTTGGGAGAATTTGACACAAAACCTAATAAACTTTGTATAGAAATAAGAAATAAAAGACGATAAACAAGTTATCTGAATTTTGAAAGCTGGAATATTGTAAAATATCATCCCGCTCACCAGAATATGAAGCTTAGGGCTCGTTCGCTGCGCTCACTCGCCCCTGTGCTTCATATTCTGGCTCACGGAATGATATTTTACGATATACAGATGTCAAAATCCAGATAACATATACATATCGCGGGCAACAAAGACTTTCATAATTTTATTAAATGAATTTGAAATAATCAGTGCTGACTTACCTGAGATTTCGTTTCTCCTCTCTGATATTTACAATAATAAACTATAGATGCCGCAAATACAACAATTGATGCTAATGAAATACCAACTGTTACTATGATGTCACCAACTCGAATTGCAGATTTCTTCCTGAAATTTGAACAAAATATATACGATATAAACAATAAAAATAATATATATGCCATATCTTCAATCTTCTAAATAAGAGGATTTCTGATATTCAGTTCCTGAAATGTGAAAAAAAAACATTACAAATTAACAATTTATATGAAAAAGAAAGAAATGGGGTAAATGTCAAGGAGAGACAAGAACTTATATACCACGTCGTTTATGCCTTACAAAACCCGTATTCCAGCTGCAGATTTCTTCCTGTATAATGTAAAAAAAGATAATATATAAACAGGGAGCACATCTACTTGGTTCTAAACAACCTTCGTTTTATGTTTCTTCTGGTAATGTGAACAAAGATAAAATACAAGAAAGCAATTCAAATACCATTTCGCCTTCCTGTGGAAGATTAGTATAAACAATATAGACACCATCTTCAGTTTTCAAATCGACTTGATTTTTAGATGTCTTGCAAAATTATAAAAAAAAAACTACATCTCCATGTGGTAAAGATTCAGATCATCACTAAAAATGAAGTCAAGAGAAAATATAATCAAACATTTTACATATTTTTTTTTCATCACGTTATCAAGTAATGAACTACGCACCTGAAATCGACTTTGGCTTTTTGGATGAAAAAGGTCAACACCGATTCTTGAATACATGATTTGAAGGCAACTTGCTCAGGTTCGGGAAATTTTTAAGTGTGTTCTTCTATATTAATACATGTAAAATGAGATGAAACCTGACCACGCAATGGTTTGTTTTTGAGAGAATACCATTGAATGACCACCAACACACAAAGGTAAAATTTGCTTGTGCAAGTGAAGCAACTATTTGCTCATTTGAATGTGATTATCCCCCCCCATTTTAAGCTAAATTGTATATCGTTTTGAAGACAAAGTTTTGTAGCGAGTCATTTCTTTACAATACCGATCGGATGTTTTGCAATGATAATGATCAGAATACCTATCCAGGATGACCACTGAATGGCCAATTTCAAAGTTCTGTCATGCATGTTTATCAATCATGCAAGACTGAGGTAAAAGAGAACATAATTTAACAAAGGATACTATTGTCTGTTTAATTACCTTGAGATTAACTAATCCTGGGGTACATGTTAGTAAATCATGCACTAATTTGATGGATATCTCTTACTTTTATCTCCATATTGATGTTCGGAGTTGACGTGCCCTATATTCAGGTGTATAAATAACTTCAATCAAATATATAGTGTAAAAACGTGCATAATTTGGCAAATATTCAAATTACCTGGATACCTTTAGAAACGGAAAAATGTCAATAGAATTCTCCTATTCATCTTTTAAATGAAAGCGCTTGTAGGTATCCCGGGGGTGGGGTGGAGGTGGGATGGGGATGGGGGTAATGTACAAAACTATAAGAAAAAAGCAATGCTGCATTATACAAACATCATATAGCCGATACCTTTCATGCTTTCGGACTTCTAAATAATTATGGAATCCGGCCGGTCGAAAAGGGCTGCCATGTTCCTCAATACAATAAATTGACATACTTGCCACTGTTTGCCCATATAAACAGCTACAGTTTCATCAATACGAATCACACCAATACCCGAAGTTCCAGCTACAGCAAATGTGTATCTATTTATCTATTTATAGCATCAAAATGTACAAAAGTTTTTTAAAAAAATGTTCATCGTTCATTTAATTTAAAAATATCTGTGTTGATTAAAAATTCGTTTAACGTTACAAAAGTGTTACCCTATGGAATGGTCTGAGGAAAAGGGAAATTTGCATCCGAAAGAGTGACTACTGGAAGCCGTTAAGAATTTTGAAAAATAAGTCAGGAATTAAAAATCAGTTGCTTCAGTGCACATAGTATTGAGAATCAGCTACGCTACAGAAAACAGAAAAAAAATCGAAAAAAGTATATTGAAGAAAAAAAATAAGGACAGAACCAGTTTGTCATTATATGTAAACAGACTTGTTTCCAGATATACAAGGTAAAAAAAAAAACAACTTAAATTCTAAACAGATGTGAGAGGATGAAAGAAGTATCCGAAGATCCTCCGATTTTAGAATTGAGAAAAGACAGCAATCCTTTATCTCCAAAAATTCACGGAAAACTAATCTGATGAACATTAACAATTAAATATAAATTAACACGTTAGAATATGTGTAAATTGCAAGATCTGTATTATTAGGGAAAACAATTTCTACAAAAACTCGTTTTTGAATGGAATAAGACAATACCGATTCCTGAATATATGATTTGAAACCCACTTGAATTTCGGAAATTCAAAATAATACTTATCTAAACAAATTCATGTAAATGGTGGATGAGTTGAAAACGATTTGTAAACCAGATCATGAAATGATTTGTTTATGAGTGAATACGATTTAACGAAAACCAACACACACAGGTAAAATTTGCTTGTGCAAGTGAACCAACTGTTTGCTTATTTGAATGTGATTTTTTCCCCATTTAAAATTAATTTTCAAACTATTTTAAAGACAAATTGTTGTAGCAAGTTTTTGTCCTTCGAAATGGACACCAGTACAGCACTAATATATATGTTTTGCAATAATAATGATCACAATACCTATCCAGGATGACAAATGAATGGCCAATTAAAAAGTTTTGTCAGGCATGTTTATCAATCATGCAAAGATAACATAATTAAAAAAGGATACTATTGTTTGTTTAATTATCTTGTGATTAACTTATCCTGGGATACATGTTAGTAAATCATGCATTAATCTGATGGATATCTCTTACTGTTATTTACATATTGATGTTCTGAGTTGACGTGCCCCATATTTAGGTGTATAAATAAAAAGATGTTGTACAAAAACGTGCATAACTTGGCAAATATTCAAATTACCTGGATACCGGTAGAAACGGGAAAAAATGTCAATAGAATATTGAAAAAACTGAAAAATATTAATCCTATTTATCTTTTAAATGAAAGTTTTTAGGGGTATGTACAAGACAAAAATATAAGACAAAAGCAATGCAACATATAACAACAATCATATAGCTGTTATCTTTTCATGCTTCCTCGTACGGACTTCAAAACAATTATGGACGCCTGTTGGTCGAAAAGGACTGCCGTGTTTCATAATTCAATAAATTTACATACTTAACATTGCTTGTCAATAAAACCGGCTACATCAATAAGAATCACACCAATACACGAAATTCCTGCTACGACTAAGTTCTTTTTTTTACTGTTGTTATTTTCACATTTTCTGATTTATCTACCATGTATGGTGTAAAAAATGTTAATCTATTTATAGGATCAAATTATACAAAATTTCAATATTGTTCTTGGTTCATTTGATGCAATTTTATTTTTCAAACTCACAATTTTTGTAAAAAAATTTAAAACAAATGATTTCTTTTAGACATTTTGCAATTTGAATGATGATGAATACCAATATACGTAAATATGTAAATTCCATCATCACAACTCTTTTGATCAAGTACCAAAGTAAATATATATCAAAAAATTAAGTGATGACAAAAGTCAGAAGGATAACCAGAGGTAGAGATCAGAAAGAGAGTGACTACTGGAAACTGTTAAAGTTAGGAAAAATCGGTCAGGAATTTTAGAATCAGTGGCTACAGTCGACAAAGTATTGAGAGTCAGCTACGCTACAGAGAACAGAAAAAATTAAGGAATTTTTCAAAGATCAAGTTTGTTATTATATGTAAACAGAATTGTTGCCAGATATACATAGTAAAAACAACTTACATTCTAAACAGATGTGAGAGGACAAAAGAAGTATTCGAAGATCCTCCGATTTTTTCAATTGAGAAGAGACCGCAATCCCTTTTCCTCTTTAACACGTCAGAATATGTATAAATTGCTAGATCGGTAATATTATGGAAAACCATGCCTCCAAAAATTCGTTTTTGAATAGAATAGGACAGTACCGCTTCCTGAATATATGATGTGAAACCCACATGTTGAGATTTTGGAAATTTAAAATAATTCTTATCTTAATCATGTAAAAATGAGTTTTATAAACCTGATCATGAAATCATTTGTTTTTTTCAGTGAATAGATTTAATGAAATTACCTACACACACAGATACACAGAGATAGAATTTGCTTATGTAAGGGAATAATCGGTTTTCTCACTTGCATGCAATTTTTTCTCCCTCTCAAAGACTCAAACTAATTTTCAAATCATAATTTGGAGACAAACCGTTATAGCGAGTTTCTGCCTATCGAAATGGAAACAGAAGTGTTAAACAATTTTTTTAAAATTCTTTATTTTTGTAATTAATAAATTACATAATAATGTACATTAATACATTTATGAAGACAAACATGACGAAATGAACATATACAGATACGGAAACAAACAAAACACACACACACACACAC
>MJUU01003592.1:27396-44481 GCA_002080025.1 Modiolus philippinarum | reverse complement strand
TTTATATATATATATATATATATATATATATATATTAACATATTTTGCAAGATTACTGGGAGAGCTGGAGAAACTATAAATTATATTTCATTGAATCAAAACATCTGCACTTAGCCACTGAAAAGATCTTCAAGTGGTAACCACCTTTCACGTATAGTAATACCTTGTTAGGGTGTCAGTATAAACCTGAAAACTTTTTGATATGCATATAGCAAAAACTCTTCAGCGTGAGCTATAGAATTTTTGTATCTACATACAAAAATATAGTATTTTGAAATAAAAAAGACATTTTGCACGGTCTAACTCTGTTTCCCCTTTGACTAGAATGTTCGTCCCTCTACCAATTGGCCGGTTCAATTACCTTAGGGTGAGCGAGTCTTCAAAATGTACCAATTAATGGATATCTCTCAGTTATCTGCATGCTGACCTGCCCTATTTTAAGTTGTTTAAATAACTTCGATTAAATATATTGTAAAAAATCATGCATATCTTGGCAAAAATTCAGATTTTCCGGATACCGTTAGACACTGCAAAAAAATATCAAATAAAATTATTTACATTAAAATAATATTCATATCGTTGCCTTCTTTTCACCTTTAGAATTCAAGCGTTAGAGTTAAGTACAAGACGAATACACGAGAAAGAACAAAGCATTTACATATCTTTCATCCTTCATGAACAAATAAATGGATATGGAATAAATGTATATGGAACAAAATCCCTATAAATACATGGTAAGATTAAGCAAATGGAACAACGCTTCATGAGGCCACCAACTTATCGTTCAGTCTACAGAAATCAAAAGTATGAACGCCAGTCGCAAAGGGAGGCCTTGTCCATAAAATGCAATAAATCTACTTACTTACCATTGTTTGCCCATATAAACAGCTATAGTTATATCAATTAGAATTACACCAATACACGAAATTCCTGCTACGACTAAGTTCTTTTTCACTGTCGTCATTTTTCACATTTTTCCTATTTATCTTCCATATTTGGTGGAGATAACGTGTATCTATTTATAGGATCAAAATATACAAAAGTTTATAAAAGTTCACGCTTCATTTGATGCAATTATATTTTTAAACTTTACGATTTTTGTATTGACTAAAAGGGTATTTATTTTAAGGAACATTATTTTTAGACATTTCGCAATAAATGACAACTTCAATAACGACGAATTTATGTATATTTGTAATAACAATTTTATGAAAATATACAGACAACCACTGTTTGATAAGTTACCAGAGTAAATAAAAGAAAAAGCATAATGAATATATATGTATATAATTAGGTAAATACCAATTTTAGGAAAATGGAAAACCACATTTGATCAGTTTCTATAGTAAATATAAGAAAACAGTATGAATTACAATGACGAAACTATATAAAAAAACTGTGAGCTCCCCCATCTGATTCCAGGAGTACAAAATCACAAAAAATCAAGTCAAATCAATTTTGTATTCTATCCTTTACTGGGATCTGAAGTTTCAAATGAACATGAAAGAAAATATTCAGGTGCAACTTAAAAAATCACCGAAATTAAGAGCAAAATCAGCCCCTTATTGCACCTTGTCCTTCATCTAACCGTTCAGAAACAGTTTAAACTTCACATATCATTAGACAAATATAAATACCACACATGCACTAACTCGGAACAAATCGATACAGCCCTCCCCTTATCCCTCATGGCGGCGTATAAATCCCTTTTGAGTCCAAAAGATAATCCAAAATATGAGATGAATTCCGAAGTCCCTTTTTGATATGTTGAAATTTGAAGTACAAATTCAAAATGGTTGCACTCTTGAGTCCATGGAGTGCATGGAATCGAGAGGTAAGGCCCACAGTACGCCCAACCTAAGTCTGAAAAAGGGAGTTATACCTATCAGATTACTTTTCTTTTTGAATTGAAAAAGATATGGTTGTAAGGTAGAATGCCGAAAAATAATCTGTCATTGAGAGTTTCAGAAAATTTACTAAAATTAGAATCAGCATTTTTGAAAAAACTTATTATTGAAAATGATAAAGGTAGAAAGCAAAAAAAAAAAAATAAATAAATAAATAAAAAAAAATAAAGTAAAAAATAAAAATAAAATAAATATAAAATAAAAAAAATATTTCTTCTTTGAAAGTTTCAGAAAATTTATTAACAGAATTAAAAACAGAATCAAAGTTTTTGCAATCTAATTATTGAAAATGAACATTATTACTTTAAAGAAGCAAAAAAGATATGGTAACTAGGTACACTGTCTCTGAGTGTTTCAGCAACTTAACCAAAATAAGATTCAAAGAGTTTGGCAGTTTTGGTTTTCATAACAATTGTTATTACTATATGGAATTGACAAGACACGGCTGGTAGGTAGCATTCCAAAAAATGGTCTTTTAGAGTTTAAGGAATTTATCAAAATTAGAATCGGAGATATTTCCAAACTGATTCTTGAACATGATCATCAGTATTGTGAGGAATTGAAAAAGATAAAGTTGCTGGGTAGAGTACAAAATGATGGTCTTTGAGAGTTTCAGGAAATCTACCAAAATAAGAAAATAAAATTTTGCAGTTTTGCTTTTGATAGCAGTCATTGGACGGTAAGGAATTGGTATTTATATGGTTTTCATTAAAAATTAAAAAAAAAAGAGCAGGTCTTTAAGTGTTTCAGGAAATTTACCTTAATTAGAATCAGTGTTTTTATGCAATCTGAAAATGATCATTGGTCCTATAAGGCTCAAACAAAAAATTAAGTCGGCTAGGTAAAATTTCAAAAAGTAATGTCAGGATATTTACAAAAATTAGAATCATATTTCTTGAAATTATGGTGTTCAAACTAGCTAATGACATCAAAGAGTTGCTTTATTTGATGACTTCATGTAGGAATTTGAAAAATTATTCGTCTTTGACATTTTCGGGAAATTTATCAAATTTGACGCTACAATCAAAATTCTAAAAGCTTATCTTGGATTCCAAGAGCAATCCCAGTTATTTCCTATGAAAATATAAACCACAAAATTGAAATAATACGTAGAGTTCCAGTCATATGATGAGTACCTAAGTTTTACGTTTTTTAATGTTTTTTTCCTTTAAAGGGAATGCCTCATGAACGATGCCTAAAGTCCCTTCTCATTCGACAATTAAATGCATATAAGGGATCTCATATAGAGAGTCAGCCTTCAAAAATGAATACTTTAGAAGAATCCACTTTCTACTTGATAACTCGGAATTCAATTTTGCTCATTTTTTCGCCCTGAGTGCAAATTTCAAAATTCCGAAACCTCGGGCACAGACAAATTGTGTAGTGTTACTTATGTATTTATTACAAGGTTTCTGTGATTGAGGATGTAAAAGGAGTTCCAGGGGAATTGATATTTCGTTTTGTCGGACCCTATGGAGTGAATTTCCTGAGGGGTCGACACACTCTGTAATGTTGCTTAATATTACAATTTTTTTACAATGTATGTGAATTCATTTCCTGTGTCTGCACTTTCTAGCTTAAATGACTTTGAAGATTTTTTCAATTATTGAATACGGTGAAAACTACGTTTTACCCATAATTTGTCCAAAACTTTGATTGAAATTTTAAACTGTGCACTATTGCAGATCATAGTCTGGTTTGGTACGAACTTCAAATTTGTATTTCTCATTATACAGGAGCTATCTTGAGACATTTTAAAAAATACTTAGGTAGGTACGTACATACGGAAGGACTGCATTACATAACCCTCATCGATTTCGCTAAGCACGGGATAAAAATGAGTGAGAAACTTTAAGTTATTAATTAATTTGAAAAAAGTTGCCATAAATTTAATTTGAACTGTAAAAACATCAAACTAAATGAGTAGTAATCGAAAACTAAATTTTAAGATATTGTTGTTAAACTGCAAATTACTGACTGATTATTCTGTTAACCTAGCCTAAAAACATCTGAGTGAATTCACAAAATTGTATCATTCATCCAATTATGAAAGGGTGCTTCTTTTTGGACTGGGTGAAGAGAGAGAATTTGCATCCGAGAAAGTGACTGTTGGAGACATACAAATAATCTACTAAGGGACCGACCATTAAACTTGAAAAAAGGGGGGTAAGGTTTTTTTACTGGACAGATAACAATTTATTTATTTTTTTAACTAATATAAACAAAATATTTTTGTTTTGAAAATAAGCATTACTTTTTGGGGGCAGAAAGCCCCCTTCAGAATTTTTTTTTTCATCAATTTTGCAGCCAAAATATTTTTTTCACATAAAATCAGTTTCAGAATATTTTTTCGAAAAAAAACATAGCCCCCCCCCCTTTAGGTTTAATGGTCGGTCCCTAATTATAAATTACAAAATCAATAAAGAATTGATCAGTGGCTACAGTGCAAAAATATTTAGAGTCAGCTACAGCGAACAGTTAAACATCAAAAAATCTACTATAGAGGAAGTAAAAAATAATCAGAAATGAAGCATGAACAGACTTTTTGCCAGATTTACATATCTAATAAAAAAAAACAGAAACAGATAATGGATGATGAAAGAATGTCCTCCAAGTTTGGAGCATTTAGAGGAGATAGGAATTTTTGCGGTCCAATGGTTCATGGAAAGTTTATAAGATCTGAAGAAAAAAAGGAAATGAAAAAAAGAGGAAGGTGTATAAACTGTTAGATAAAATATAATGAGATCAGAAAGCAAAATAAAAAATATTCACGAAAACGGCTAAAGCTGTCAAGTTGGACTTAAGTATATTGAAAGTTTCGCGTTGAGACAGAAATGAACTAGTTGGAAGAGTGACAAAACATCTATGAATATTAACCACAACATAGAAACAGATGTAGAACATCTTAATGGACAAGGAAACGAAATAGAGGACATGGCAGGTGATCTTTATAAAATTTATTACAAATCATCATACTACAAAAAAAAAGAGTAGAAACATAATGAACAAAATACTAAATAAACTGAAGAAGTACTCATAATATCATAGTTACAATGAATCAGGGCATCTAAGTACATTTTAAATCAATCGTGTTGTCACAAAAGCCGGAGTATGACGTCATAAATCTAATAACAACGAAATGAATGAACAACGAGTGATGATATGTTTGCATGCAAACACAAGTCACCCAAACCAGATTCCATACTCAATTGCTCTTTGAAAAAATGCCGTGTTGTATATTTACCACCAATGATTGTAATAATTTATTCTGAATGTTTTTTTCTCATGTAAGAATTACTTTCTTAAGCTCATTATGTTTTCGTCTATCAGTGCGATTAGTACTTTGATTCACAGGTCAAAATTAATCTGGATTGCATCAGAAAGTTTCGTCATAATGTTTTCATTATTGATCGTGAAACCAACATTCCAAGCTTAATATGCGTATTTATTGATACTTTAACATGAAATAAAGTATGGGGTGTGACCTTGAACTTGGCCTCATTTTGAAGATCCCATCTTCCTATACATATTGTATGTTGAATGTCTTTTTGTATCTTCAATGGTATTTGAGCTATAAGCAAAAACCCGAAATTCAGACAAAAAAAATGATTTTTGGTCCATAGGCCCAAAACGGTTGGTCCAATAATTTTGGACCCAATGTAACAAATGTAGATCTCAACAAGACACACATTTTCCCCATTACATTTAACCAGCTATCTATTATGGTTTCCGAGATAATCAAATAAAAAGGTTTCCGAGATAATCAAATAAAAAGGTCCGAGGTCAAAGTTAAAAGTGACCAATGACCATTGACCTTGCCATTTACAAATGTAATACATATCACCTAAATTGAATTGGAAAGGTTCCAGGTTTCTATCTCTTACTTTTCCAAGAAAAAAACATGTTTTAAGATATGACGAAATTTCTAAGGGGCATAACTCATGAACGGTTCATGATAGAGTTTCGGTCGAATGTAATAAAGGTCCGTCAGGACCTAATAAACATTTTTGTCATTACATATTATCAGCTATCTGTTACACTTTTCGAGATAATTCATTCACAAGGTTTGAGGTCAAAGTTCAAAATGACCAATGACAGTTATCATTTTTGAAATTCAAAGACCTTCTTGCACATCTTTGGGTAGTTGTCCACAATGGTGCCAATTTTCATTAAGTTTAGACTACCCATCTCTGAGATATTGTTTGGACAAAGTTAAAAAATTCATTGGAGAATAATAATAATGAAAAATAACGAATGATAATATGTTTGCATGCAAACACAAGTCACCCAAACCAGATTCCATACCAAATTGCTTTTTGAAAAATTCTGTGTTGTATATTTATCACAAATGATTGTAATAGTGTGTTTTAAATATTTGTTTTTATTCCTTATCTAAGAACTAGTGTCATGAACTCATTATATTTTCGTCTATCAGTGTTAGTAGTACTTTGATTCACAGGTTAACACTTCGTAAGTATATGTACTGGATTGCACCAGAAAGGAAGTTGCGTCATAATGGTTTCATTATTGATTCATTGATGAAACCAACATTCAAAGCTTAATATGTACATTTATTGATACTTTAACATGAAATAAAAATTTAGGGCTGTGACCTTGACCTTTGACCTTGACCTCATTTTGAAGGTCCTGACTTCCTGAATATTTTGTACGTTATATGTCTTTTATTATCTTCAATGATATTTGAGCTATAAGCAAAAAACACAAAATTCGGACATCAAAATCGGTTTTCGGTCCATAAACCGAAAACAGTTGGTCCGATAATTTTGGACCCTATGTAACAAATGTAGATCTTAACAAGACACACATTTTTGGAATTTCATTTTATCAGCTATCTATTACGGTTTATGGGTAATTACAAAAACAAGGTCTAGGGTAAAGGTTCGAAGTGACCAATGACCTTTGACCTTGGCATTTTTAAATGTAACACATATCACCTAAATTGGTTGGAAAAGGTTTCAGGTTTCTACCTCTAACCATTTTCAAGAAAAAAACATATTAAAAGAGGTGATGAAACTTTCAAGGGTCATAACTCTTGAACGGTGCATCATAGAATTTCGGTCCAAATGTAACAAAGGTCCGTCATGACCTAATAAACATTTTTGCCATAACAATTAATCAGCTATCATTTAAAGTTTTCGAGATATTCCAATCACAAGATTTGAGGTCAAAGTTCAAAGTGACCAATGACCGTGGTCATTTTGGAAATTCAAAGACCTTCTTGCACATCTTGGGGTGGTTATCTACATTGGTGCCATGTTTCATTAAGTTTGGAATACCCATCTCTGAGACAAAGTTTGAAAAATCCATTGAGGAATAATAATAATAACGAGTGATGATATGTTTGCATGCAAACACAAGTCACCCAAACCAGATTCCATACTCAATTGCTCTTTGAAAAAATTCTGTGTTGTATATGTACCACCAATGATTGTAATAAGTTGTTCTGAAATATTTTTTTATTCCTCATGTAAGAATTAGTTTCTTAAACTCATTATGTTTTAGTCTATCACTGCGATTAGTGCTTTGATTCACTGGTCAAAATTAACCTGGATT
Organism: Modiolus philippinarum; assembly: GCA_002080025.1. Classification (NCBI taxonomy): domain Eukaryota; kingdom Metazoa; phylum Mollusca; class Bivalvia; order Mytilida; family Modiolidae; genus Modiolus; species Modiolus philippinarum. Next base: position 37,000 of record MJUU01003592.1, on the reverse strand, counting down.
GCGTCAGAGAGTTTTGTCATTATGACTACCTATATTTGTATCTCTGAGATAAAGTTTGGACAAAGTTTGTAAAATCCATTGAGGAATAATAATAATAATAATGTTTTGTTGTAAATTTTCATCAATGATTAATAATGTGTTCTGAAATAATTGTTTTTTTTTATTCATCATGTAAGAATTTGTGTCTTCAACTCATTATGTTTTCGTCGAACAGTGCTAGTAGTGCTTTGATTCAAGGTCAAAACTTCATATCCTGTTTCATCATATATAATCATTTCTATTTTAAATATTACATGATGATATATAACCAATTATGATGTGATGTGTTTTTGGTTACATAAAGTTTTATCAGTATCAATTATTTAGCTGTGTGACTACTAAACTGTCAAATCTAAAGTTGATATTTTTGCCAGATGCGTCACACTGGTTGTTTTAGGTAAAAATGTTTTATAATCTTAACCATTTCCCCAATTATTTAAATATATGTATATACCTGTCATCACTTACACCACTAATAAAATTCTAATTGCAGTTGACGTTAAGGTTATCAATGTCAAACTGCTAAAAAATAACACAAATGATAGATAATGAAGTAATTTTCATTCACTTAAATAGCAAGAAATGGTCTAATAATTTTGGACCAATGTAACAAATGAAGATCTTAAGAAGACACACATTTTGCCATTACAGTTAATCAGCTATCTGCTATGGTTTAAGAGTTATTACAAAAACAAGGAAAAGGATCAAAGTTCAAAGTGACCAATGACCTTTGACCTTGGCATTTTTAAATGTAACACATATCACCTTAGTTGAAGGGAAAAGGTTCCTATCTCTTACTGTTTTCGAGAAAACCATACTTAAAGATACGACAAAATTTTCAAGGGGCATAACTCAGGAACGATTGACCATAGAGGTTCGGTCCAAATGTAACAAATGTCCGCCATGACCTAACAAACATTTTTGTCATACAAATAATCAGCTATCCTTTACAGTTTACGAGTTATTCAAATGAAAAGATTTGAGGTCAAAGTTCAAAGTGACCAATGACGGTGGTCACTTTAAAAATTCTAAGACCTTTTTGCACATCTTGGGGATGGCATCTACTAGGGTGCCAAGTTTCATTAAATTTGGACCATCCATCTCTGAGAAAACGTGCGGACAAAGGTCGTAAAATTGAGGAATAATAATAGAGAAAAATAATAAGAAACAGAGTAAAAACAATAAGTCACCAAACTTCGTTTGGGTGACTTAATAAGAAACAGAGTAAAAGCAATAAGTCACCAAACTTCGTTTGGGTGACTTAATAAGAAACAGAGTAAACACAATAAGTCACCAAACTTCGTTTGGGTGACTTAATTAACGATAGCTTCAATAAATACATATTGTAAAGGAAACACACGGTAACATCTTGTAGACAGAAGTAAAATACTTTTGACTAATGCAGGGAAAAGGTAGACTGAAAAAAGAATATTCTCTTGTTTGTTTTTTTTTACGTTTGTTTACGATGCAAAAAATATCTTTTTTTTTCTGATACATGTAAAAAATAAATAAATAAATATAAATAAAAACATGAAATCAATACACAAATTATACGACTATTATTTCTGGTAGGTATTATCTAGAATAATAAGTTTTTTGCAGTAAATTTGGAATGACAAAAAAGCTCATTTCATTTTGAATGATCAGTTACAGAAATATGCTTACATAAAAATATTTGGGCCTTCATATCATTTTTATATATTTATCATAACCTGAAAGCACCGTCACAGATAGTCTTATCCTTCAATGTCAGTTATTTGACCAATAACATAATGATGTTTGCTGGCCAATTTGAAAATAATAGGATCAAGTGATTAGAAATTTTGCGGGAATCTGAACTTCTCTGAACTTTTAAAAGGGTAAACAAAAGTAATGTTTATCCATCAAGGAATGGCAAAAAGTGAAATAGGATTTCATAAGATTTTGTCAAAATGATGCGAAATATGAATTAAATCAAATTATCAAACAAACAAAAAATAATGCTTTTGAATACATAAAATCAGAGCAGTCCGAAAATCTGACGGAAACACATAAACCTAGGCCATCCTTGAGATATGTCACTCCTATAATATATAAAACATATATTTTTGACCTGTGTACAAAATAACAAATCAGAAGTAGGATGGCACCATTTGTACATATCGGAATATAAGTTGTTTGTTAATTCTAATCAAATTTGAATAAATATGTTGACTTAGGTGGAAGCATTAGATCGTCCTCTGTTTTTTACTGTATTGTTTCCATGTCTTTGTTCTGTGTTATAGAATTATGGTGTCTACAAGGTATTTATTTACTATTAAAGAATTTTGTTAAATTGTCTGTGTAGAAAAATAATAGTATTATTGTTCAATATACAAAATAAAATTTGGGAGTCACCGTGCATTTGGGAGTCACCGTGCATTTAAGCAAAAAAAAAAAAGAAGAAAAAAAATAGATAACTTTAAAAATCTATTATAGATTTTGTTTATACTTTGCACTTGTTTAAAATAAGTTAAATCCATTACAAATAAAACAAAATAAGAATAAGGGATCTCCGTTGCCATGAAAGGCCTACTTTGTGAAATGTTATTTTCTCTAGTGATATCTATATGAAATTGTTATATAAAATCATCTCCCTTGCGTAATTTCTGTTTTCTGAAAATTAAGAAACAGATTCAAAGGAAACGTGTGTTCACCTGCTTTGTAATGAAAATGTTGCAAAAAGGGTAGTGAATAACAATATCAAATACTTTGGAACTTTTTCTACGTTTTAAATTATTATTTTGTAAAATTTCTTATATATGAAACCTACATGAACAAGTATAAGACAAAAATGGCGGAATAATACCACTGAGACACCTTAGAGAAAACAGAAAGTATTTGTTTTAGATTACAAGATAAACAAAATTTCACATTCCTAAAAGCACATCAGAGTAAACATCCCATTTTTTTCATTTACATCATGTGGTGGTAACCATCCTCTTCATCAAAATGTATCTTTTCCATATTCAAATAAAAATCTTCTTGCATTACGTTTATTTAATTTTGACACTATTATTGCCCTAATCGATCAGATGACATATTTACTTAGTGTTTATATCCCTATTAAACACGTGGCTGTTTGACGTCAATCACTTCGTACCTTTCTCAAACACGGATGTCATCAAACGGGGGTGATAACAAAATTATCGCACTGAATTATTAAGAGAAAAGTCCAAGGGCAGAAACATAGAGCAGGTTGGAAACCACCGCAAAATTTGTCAACCACAAAGGCCCTGAACTAAAACAGGAATTTCAAAAGAAATGTTGGGTTAAACCGGTTTTATGGCACACCAAACCCCCATTCCATTGCGATATTGTCCGTTAGCAACTCAACAGCAATTGCTTTTGAAAGGAGAGAGAGAGAGAGAAGAAAAGGTCATTCCAGTATTAAGTAAAAATGAGCCTTGAATCGCAGTTCGGACCGACACTTTATGGACTGATATCTATTTAAAAACTTTGCTAATGATCGTTTATAACGGCATTTTTGAAGTTTTGATTAATTCGGCGGTCACGAAGATAATTATCGTTAAAAACAAAATCTGTATAATTTGCGTAGCTCTCGCTTAACGAATTAACTATTGCACATACAATCCGTAATAGGAGAAATTAGAATATAGAACAGTTATAATTTTGAAGTTAAAATCGTCAATTTTGTCTCAAGATGAAAAACAATGAAAGCGTTGTTCTGTTTGCTTAATCTTACCATTTATTTATAGGGATTTTGTCCAATGTACATTTACTCCATATCCCTTTTATTGTTCATTGAGATGCCAATTTTTGTTAAATGCAATGTTAGTCCACAGAAGACGGCGATCTAGTGTTTCTATCGTTTTCTTGTTTAGTTCTTGAGGATATATTCATAGTATCATTTGGCAAAAATTGCGTTATTAATGAAAAGGACATCATCAATGTCTCTATATTGTGAGATTTACGAATCCATGATTTTTTAGCATTTTAGTTTTATTAGGTTCATAGGAATATACAAACCAAAGCATGTCTGCGAGTGGAGGAGGACAATTCGAGCTATCTTTATTTTCCACTTGCTGTTAATATAAGCATCTCCAAGTGTGACAAATATATTATCAATGAGAAAAACAAGCATACTCCTCATTTTTTTTCATCGTAGAATACTTTTAATTGGTTTTTAAAAAACAAATATGGATTAATTGTTAAAAATTTTCTTGAATCGGCAAAGGCTTCATAATGACCATGAAATTCAAATCCAATTTAAACGCTGTGTTTCTCGAAATTTCGGGCTATTAGAGATCACTTTCCGTAGAAATTCTTTTTCAGTGATGTTAAGTTCGCCGGTAATGGCATGTCCAGGTGGATTGTAAACGAAAGGCGGGCGGAACAATTTCATTTCAGAGGAGATTTCAGGGCATACTCAATGTCTGGGTTATGCAATGCATTTTTGTAGGTAAAAATTTTCCAGCAAACGATCTTCGTATAAAGGTAGGATACTAAGGCACAATAAAAAAATACATTAGCTTCTCAGGCACCTGCCTCATCTCTTTTCTGACAGCTAATTTTCCTTTTTTATTTAAGTTTCAAATAAAAAAACCAAAATCACCTGCCTCATTACTTTTTGGGCATTTCAGCAATGTAAAAAGATGCCTCATCATGATTTTGAACCAATAAAAATAAAAATCTTCTACCTCCCTGCCTCATCATTTTTTCTGAAAAATGGCCTGAGAATCTAATCATTATTTTCGTATGGCCTAAAGGTTTGGATAACAAATAACAAAATACCGAGGTTACTGTGAATTTAGGTTCTGCATATGCGCATTTCAACATATGTCTCATCAGCGCAGCTCAAATCAAAACATTTTGAAGTCCACGAACCGAGATATGAGTAAAAGCTGATAGACAAGAAATTACCAATACGATCTAAATATGAAAGCTTAAATCAGCTAATAACAGAGCTATACAAGAGGGAGATGCTCCTTTTTAACAAAATTTTCTGATATTTACATATTTCAAATTTTCAAAAAAAATCAGTGTTCGGGCTACTGGGTTAGTGAATACCAATGGATTGATCGTTGAAATAAGGAGAGATTTTATAAGTGACCCTTTTGCGATTCAAAATATTGCTGATATTAATAGCATATGTGTCTTTGTTGACAAAGGAAATATGAATAAGTTTCCTGTTATCGTTTTATAGAGATTTGTTCCTTACAGGTTTGAATAGACGGAAGGTCATTGGATAAGTAAAGACCAGATCTGTTGGTCGAGTCATATGAAGATGATCCATAGAAGTTCTGGAATTATTATGTTCATGACAATGAATGCGCCTACATCTTTGGCTGACAATGAATTATTTAATCGAATTAACAATCACTGCACCCTGGACAAGATAAATTTCATTTACCTTATATTGTTATTACAGCCAAAAGGAATTGCAATTCCGATCTCTTTTATCGAAAATAATTCTCTATCCGTACAGAAAGGTGTTCTACGATTAGGTCTGTTCGTATGGGGATAGATAAAGTTGATTATGAAATAAAATAAAAATTGTATTCAACTCTACGTGTTTAAAGTCTTTAAATTAGTGATTTTAAAATTACCGCTGCTATATCGGCGAAATGTGTGTTATTTTCCAGAAATATTCAATTCTGACGTAACAAAGTTGGGATAATAGTAGGTCGCCCAAAAGACGATTTTTTCGAATTTGGATTAAGCGTCTTTTTGGACAATAGGCACCTTACTATAAGACAAGTACTGAAAGGGTCAGTATATATTACGAAATGAAAGTATGAATAAAGTATCAAATGATTTCAACAAAGCGGAAATTTGATACAGTTTTGTATCTTGATGGTATTATATTTGACATCGAAAATTCAAAGCTATAAGGTAAAGGACAAGATCACTCATGTCATAAAATGCATCTGAAGCATAACCTTTACAAATGTACACAACCTTTACCGATCATCGGTTAATAAATCAACGCAAATCATTTGCAAAGAAATTTTGCAAGCAAAGTCATCCTGTGTGTTGTAGATATCCATTTAAAAAAAAAATTGTTCGATTCCGGTATTTAAACTAGCATTGTCAGGGCTTATCATTTCAAACTTGGTATGCCAATAGTTCATATAGGATTAGAAATGGTGCCCTTTTCAGATTTGTATCATTGTTCGTATGAAACCAAGTTCATACAAGGGCTAGTTCATATAAGATCAGAAATGGTGCCCTTTTCAGATTTGTATCATTGTTCGTATGAAACCAAGTTCATACAAGGGCTAGTTCAGAAAAGAAAAAGACATCAGCTAGCCAAGTCCTTTAATATTCAGCTTCCGTTATATAGATGATGTTCTTTCATTAATCCCCAATTTAAGGATAAATACAAAAAAATACCGAAGTTGCATAAAAAACAGTAAATTTCGTTATGCTGTACACGTGTTTCAAGGAGTAACTCTCATCAGCAGCATTAAAATCAAATAATTGGAAAGCCATAATCCAAAAGTTGTAATAAAAGAAGTACTCATTACCAAATAAATCGAAATAGGAAGCCAAATCCAGTACCAAGGACATCTACCGTAAATATATAAATACGCAAGTTGCATAATAAATAGTAAATTTCGTTATGCTGTACACTTGTCTCAAGGAGCAAACTTTCATTATTAGCATTAGAATGAAGCAATATGGAAAGCCATATTCCAAAAGTAGTAAAAAGAAGTATTCGTTACCAAAAATATCAAAATAGGAGGCCTAATCAATTAGCAAGGATATTCATCGATAGGCATACACGGAATGAAGCCTCTTTATTTTTATTTGTATTTGTTCTTATTAAACAGTATTATTATTTTAATATCCCCAATAATTTAATTTATATGCATTAAGCACACGGGTTGTCACTACTGTTATCTGTAGAACCCACTCTCATGTAATTTTCGTATTTTGAATATTTTGATTTTACGATAATAAAATGTCAATGTCACAAAAGATCTCTAGAATAGTTTTATTTTTTTAATATCCATTTCGTGGATATCGAAAATAGTTACAGGAGAAAATTCTTCATTACTAAAACCTAGTACAAAAGCCCAGTCGAAGATACTTATATAATTTTTGAACGATAATTAATGGTGACTCACCATTTCGAGAAGATGTATAGTCCAGAACAGATGACAAGTAACACGGCACCAAGAATCACTAAAAATACAGATATTTGTTTTGGGCTTTTGTCCATCTTATTTAATCCTCATATGAGAACAATGTTAAACGACATATAAATAATAATAATCTTTCATAAAAGACAGTGAACTGTCGTATATTAAATTATTTTTCTACACATAAATCTTGCGTCTTATTTCATTCAAACTTAAGGTGTAATGTGTCATAAAAATTTATTACCGCGTCAAACAAAGTTTCAGATTTATATATATTTATATTTATATGTTTACAACTATCCAAGTATTTTTTTTAGATTTGCGATAGTCATCCTTTTACGTAAGAAATTCGTTTTTTTTATTATATTTTACCTTTAATTGACTTTGTACAAATGAGGTTAGTACCATAATTTAAGTACAAAACAATAAAAGTAATGCCTAAATCCTCTAAATTTTAATATAGCAAAGATAACAGGAAACACTTACAATGACCGAAAATAACAACCACATGCCACAATCTACTTTGGAAATGCACGTAAAAAACAGTAACAAGACAAAACGTAGACAACAATAGGAACTCGGGATAGCCGGACTTCGTACAGGTACTAGTAAGAGCTAGCGGTATGGTTAAGAGTTTGTATGAATTTTACTTGTTTTTTCTGGACCAAATTCTAATTTTCGTTCAAGGCCTTAAAAGGTTGAAAGGGCAACATGTATATAAGTTATGTCTAAATTACATTTAGTATATATGCATGTGAAGTGCATGCATATTGGAATTACCTCTATATCAATTTAATCTTTGTCACGGGTTGCATGGATATATATGGTTATACATATAGAAAAAAGAAGGGAAACGGGGAATGTGTCAAAGAGACAACGACATATGGTATTATCTGTTGTATTTGAAGCATAAAACAGATATCAGTGCCTTATTAAATGTTAGTTACATAAAAATATTGAACTACAATACTGACAATGTCAGAAAGGACCCCTTCAGCTCGCGTGATTTTGCTCATCATGGAATAGAAGACATTTCAATACCTAGTTTTGGCTTAATACATACATAATATACCGTAGTGCGACAGTGTTTTACCAGTAGACCAGGCTCCTTGAGCTAACCGGTAGTTTAGCGGCGAGCACTCCTTGACTCATCTTTCTAAATTACGTTTTCTTTTATTCTTTTCTTTTCAAGATTGTGGTCTTGGAGTTAGTGGTCTACCTGTATTGGGTTTTATTTTCATGTTTATTATACTATAGGGGAACGGGATAGAGAAAGGGGAGGTTTGGGTACCCATAAACCGGTTTAACCCAACCGCTAGCTGTTGCTAGAGCCGGTACCAAGTCCTGCTATCCCGAGTTCTTAGCGTTGTCTATGTTTGTCTTTTGTCATGTTGCTGTTTTTTTGTGCGGTTCCCTGGTGGATTGTGGCTTGTGATTGTAATATGAAAAAGAAAGGAAATGGGGTAAATGTCAAGGAGACAACATCCCATATCCATGTTCGGCCATTGTAGGTGTTTCCTGTTATCTTTCCTTCATTAATTTTAAAAATCCAAAATAAACCATGAAAGGATATGGAGTAACTGCACATGAAACAGTATCTCTACAAATAAATGGTAGAACCAAGCAAAGGAGTAACGCTTTTTTTGTTGTTCCTCAGTATGCATCTGTTGGAAAATGCAAATATGTGCTATTTACTATAACAGAGTACTTTCAGAATAAAAAATTTATATTTGGTAGATTTATTGTAAGACACTATTTGAGTAACATTTCTACATAAATCACCTTATGGTCATAAGACAACTTGCTGGATGCCTTAGTAAAGGTGACGTGTTCGTCTTATTGTGGTCAATATAAAACCACTAAGCCATACAAAGTCTCACGCTCACGCTTTCCAACCCAAAATCACGCTATCACACTCAACCGTTTCGATGTCAAGCTTTTGAAATGTTCGGGAAAAAATACGCTTCAAATAGAAAAACTTTCTTTCCATAATAAGAAAAACAAGGAATTCGGGGTTCATTCATATATTCTTTCATACAAACAACAAAATACCGAAATTACTGTAATAACTGATAGAGAACAAATAAAATATAAAAGTTAAAATCAGCTAATGACAGGGCTATGCAAGAGGGAGGTACTCCTTAGTTTTGATTAAAATTTTCTAAAATTTAGATATTTCAATTTTCCAAATGAAATCGGTTTTCGGGCCAGCGCCGAAGTACAGGCTACTAAATTGGTGAGTACCCTCGCGGACTAACAGTACACCAGTAAAGGTAACGGCCCAGTGGTAATAAATAAAAAATATACCAAAATTACTGTAAATTTTGTTTCTTCATATGCGCATTTCGACAATTTATGTCTCTTCAGTGCAGATGAAATCAAAACGTTTGGAAGTCCATAAGGGACCGACCATTTAACTTGAAGGGGGGGGGGGGGGG
>MJUU01003592.1:5826-27242 GCA_002080025.1 Modiolus philippinarum | reverse complement strand
CCCCCCCATCTTCATGTTAAATGGTCGGTCCCTAAACCGAAATACAGGCAATAACTGATAGAGAACAAATAACTAATAAGATCTAAATATAAACGCCAAAATCAGCGAAGGATAGAGCTATGCAAGAGGGAGATACTCCTTAGTTTTAGATTTACATATATCTGTATCTTTATAACTATTCAAGTATTAATGTGGCATGCAATAATCGTTCTTTTACGTAAGAAATTCGTTTTTCTTATTACTAAGGTAGTTTTCGTAGGTGAAATTCAAATTTTCGTACAAGGCCTTTAACGGATAAAAAGGCAGAATGTATAAAGTAATGTCGCAAATTAAATTAAGTATATATGCATGTGAAGTAAATACACATGCATATTGGAATCACCTCAATATCAATTAAATCTTCGTCACGGGTTGCACGGATATATCAGGTTATACATATGCATTATATGGTATCATCGTTTATATTTTAAGCATAATCACATTTTGAATTAACAGATGTCAGCACCTAATTAAATGTTAGTTATATAATAAATTTTGAGCTAGAAAACTAACAATGTCAGAAAGGACCCTTCAGCTCGAGTGACTTTACTCAACTTTTAAACTACATTTCAATACCTAGTTTTGGCCTCATATATCTTAAAAATTTAAAATAAAGAATGAAAGGATATGGAGTAACTGCACATGAAACAGTATCTCGGTTGTTCTTCAGTATGAATCTGTTGGCAAATTCAAAAAATGTTGTATTTACTGGCACAAGGTACTTAAAAATATATGTTTTATACTTGGTAGAATTATTTAAAGACACTAATTGAGTAACATTTCTACATTATTCACCCTATGGTCATTAGACCACGTGCTGGATGACTTAGTGAAGGTGACGTGTTCGTCTACGTGTGGTCAATATGAAACCACTCTGATATGTAGGAGATGTAGAGGGTTGAAAATGCACCAACCCAGTATCCAGTACTTTGGTGCTGGCACGATTTTATTCGGAAACTTGCAATACCTAAATTAAAAAAAAAATGTTCAAAGCTAAGGAATATCCGACTTTTGCATTGCTCTGTCCTTAGCTGGTTTTGGCTTAAATATCAAGATCCTATTGCTAATTTCTTCTCTATCATCTTTTTATCAGCATATTTCGGTATATGGATCTGCCAAATTGTCCTCTGATGATATGGTTTAATATACGTCTGAAAGCCACATTTTCTAACGTTAGTTGATAAAGGCAAACCAGTACAAATCAAAACTACCTTTTTCTTTATTCATAGTATTGATGGGTTTCAAAATTATGTAGTGAAAGGATAGTGCATTAATTTTTGTATTGTCAGCTGTGTTTTGTTTTGTTTTGTTTTTTTGCTGTTCGAGTTACTAATTTGTGTCATGAAGATATGTGGACTATTTAACTACCTCCAAATCTAATGTTTAAGTTACCATTTTTGGAAGGTTTGCTTCCTATTTGACGAAAAATTTCATTGACTGTGAAATAGAAATTCTTTGAAGTATTTTTTTTTCTATATTACACTTTTACGTGATACTGAAAATACTTCCGGTATTTAGTTATTCATTAAGTTAAAATAAACGATTTTATCGAGCAAAAATCCATGATTTCATCGAGCAAAATCCACGATTTTATCAAGCAAAAGTCAAAGATTTCACTTAAAAATATTCAATCCCTTTCAGTGGGAAAATTACTTATACATGCCATTATTCATCTGATTTCACTAAAAAATTAGTTAAAGAAATAAATTATTGAAGCCGTGGCATTTGGCATATTTTACCAGGGGTGATACATTGTGTTCGCTGTATATGAAATTTGTGGATTCAATGCTCGACTGTGGTTAATATCGATATTGCATGGATTCCGTAACGCTCTTTTGAAGAAATGAACTATGATGTTGCTAAATAGCATTGCAAGGTCGTCCGTTGTTTATTGTAAATTTTACCACGGTTTTGTTCGTAATTTAATGACCATATTATACTCTGTGATAATATGAAAATGTATATAGAAAATGTCAATTAGAATCTCCTTTTGTAACACAGTAACTTCGGTATTAAGTCTTTTGTGTGATAAGCATTTTTTTTAATAAAAAACCAAAAAACAAAAACAAAAAAAAATGATTCCACGAAAATATAAATTTAGTCGAAATATTATAAATATAACTAATAATACAAAGAAATTTCTAAACTGGGAAAACAAAAATAATTTTATTATAATGTAGTCGAAAATGCCTAATCATCTTGATTTGATAATTACGTACATAGTAACTTACCATTTGGTGAATAGATATAATCCGGAACAGATGATCAGTAACACAGCACCAAGAATTACTAAAAATACAGAAATCTGTTTTGGGTGTTTGTTCATCTTGTTTATTCCTTGTAATGTATTGTGTCTTGTAGACAACAATAATCTTTTATAGAAAGTGAACTGTCAAATGTTGTTTAATTTTTTCTACATTATTAACATCCGACTTGCTTCATCCAGACACAAGTTTCAGAGTATAAAGTCACAAAGGTATAATTTAGTGTTTAGTTACTACTTTATAAATATTTATATTTATATAAATTAGTGTCAATGTATTCTTCGTGCCTAACGATACTCGTCCTATTACATAAGAGTTTCGTTTTTTTTTAATATTTCATCCAAGGATAAATACCTATATAAATGTCAAGGTATTCCTCGTGCCAAACAACGTAAAAGTTTCGTTTATTTTTCAATTTTACTATCCAATAAACGTTGTATCAACTTGACTAGATGCAGAATTCTAGTCCACAGCAAAGAGATGTAACGTTTCAAACCTAACTAAGCTTTGTATAAATTAAATTGTATTACAGTAGGTCAAATTCAGATTTTTGTCATCAGAAAAAGACGGTCTAAACGACAAACAGTTTTAAATATATCCCAATATCTTTGTGTAAGATTATATTAAGAATTATCTTTAAATCCATCTGATCTCCGTCATGAATGGCACGTGTATGTCAGTTTAAATGGGATTTTTGCATGTTTATGATATATATTTTACATATTCATTTGTTTTAACATAAATAGAAATCAACGCTTTATTATAAACCAATAGTTATGTAATTTTTGATAAATATTTACATAATTCAAAAATGACCCAGTAATTGCCTTGAATTTTTCAGAACATGTATGCAGTACAAATAAACTTTGTATACTTGTTTTAAGTCACGTGTTTTAAGTCCGACTGTCCCGACTTTCTATCGTCGTCTTCGTTTGTCCTTAAATTGTTTTTTTTCTTGTGCAATTCCTTAGTACACTGTGGCATGTAACTGTATCTTTTAGGCGTTGTGGGTGTTTCCTGTTTTTTCCTTTTTTTCTATTTTACATTTAAATTAAATAATTATTTATGTTACCAGACACTTATTCATGACGCAATCGATTGGTGCTGCTGCATACTCGAAAATCGAATCGAATGCGGAATTCACTTGATTTCTCACCCGTAATTTTCTTTCCTCAGCCCTTTCATTGTGACGTCATACTCAACTGACACATGTATATCACTCATTTTCCCGCCAAAAATCTCCCTTTGCCCAAAATATTTTATATGTTGAAAATACATAATATGTCTCTTTTAATCAAACGGTGACATATAGATTTTTTCAACTCATCAGATAGCTCAAATGCATCCTTTAAATATCAAAAAACATTTTTAAATGTAATTGATATTTATTTCACAAAAAAGCTGAACAGTAAGAATGTTCTCAGAGATCCCTATATCTTCTTTGTATATATTGCTGAAAATACTGAATATGGACTAATTTTCAAAGGCTGATTACAGGAAAGATGATCGGTTGCATATCATTTTTATTTTAATTTTTGGAATGTAAGAGGTAATGCCTATAAAATATCCCAAAATAAAAATATTCTGTCTGAATTTTTTTAGGCTCTAGCTACCTTAACATTTTCTGTGTATCTCTTTTTCTTGATTTTTTTGTGTCATGCTGCATAAAGTGGAAACAGTAGTTCTAGGAAGCTTTTCTCATTTTCCAACAGAATTTTGAATTAGCCAATGGAAATGCACTTTGAAAATACTATTTAGTAACAGACGACCTTGTAATCAAAAACCAGACATAATGATATCGCTTTAGCTTCTAATTCTTGTTACGACGGTAATAAACTAAAAGAGTAACGTTTCCAGGAGTGGGAAGCATTTTTCAGCAGTGTTTCCAATAGTGTACGTCACATGCGACGTACGTGGAGTATAAGTTATGATATCCAGTATTAAAGTAAAGTGATCAAATTAACCTGTTGTTTGATCATTCTATAATATAGTATTATTGCGTAATTTTTTTTTCATATTGGCATTGTTATAGGTCCGAGGTAAGCCATATTGGCCTGAGGCGCATGCCAAAGGCCAATTTGACTCACTGGGGATCTATAACTATGCCAATATGAAAAAAAATACACAATGATACCTTTATTTATTAAATAGTTATGTAAAATATGGTTAAAATTGTCTATGCAATACAAAATGATTATAGCAAATACAGATAGGTTTACTGGACAAATACGGCCAAACAGGCTCAATACGGATTTACTGGCTCAATATGGATTTACTGGCCCAATACGGGTTTACTGGGCCAATACGGCCAGGCCCAATACGGACTTCCGGTTCATTAAATCTTCAACAAAATGGCAGCAATATCATGAACAGAACATAATTCTATGTGAGTAATCTGCTAGACTGCTACAATGTAAACCAATCGTACATTTTTTATTACGATTTATTTAAGAGCGGAAATTTAGTTTCATTTCCGGGCTCCGATCCCGTATTTCTACATTCAATTTGCAGAAGTTCAAGAACATCAATGACAACGCTGGTTTGTTGACATTCGGAAAAATACTTTGATAGTTCAGTGATGTTTAATATGTATTCAAACATGTCAACAATCAGATTTCAACACAAAATGCTACAAAGATTAGAAAAGTACAACTTTTTCAGGTAACCACCACTCGCTGAATTGAACTTGAGTCATTTGCGTGGCTAACGGACATCTCGATGTTTATCCATGTCGTCATATATGAAAAACGCAGTCAAAAGTTAAATTTACAAATGTTGGAGACTGTTCCCCATAGCAGAAATACATCAAAATAAACTTGGGGATAAAGGAAAAGTAAACATAAAAATTGACTTCGCCCATTTTGTTGCTATTGAATAGCATAGATTTACATAACTATTTAATAAAGGCGTCATAGAATGTTATTTTTCACATTAGTCCTGTATTATGTCCTCGGACCTTCGTATTGGGCCTCGGACAGCCGTATTGGGCCTCAGCGTTGCCTCAGCCCAATACGGCTGTCCTCGGCCCAATACAACCATCCTTGGACATAATACAGGACCAATATGAAAAATCCCATTATATAACCCTATTTTGTTAACTTCATTTTCATGAATTGTATCAGTTGCTTTCCAGCATTTCTGTACTTTTTTAAATAAAAGACCTTGCGTCTGTCAACGTGCGACAGCAGACGACAATTTACGCTATACTGGCTTATTTTATGTTTTGATAAAAAGAGATCATGATAAATCAAGAGGAATTATGAAAAACTCCATATTGGACAAGGCAAATATGGAAAAATTCATATCGGCCTACTTTATGTCATATTGGCATACTTTGTCATTCGTCATGAATTGGCATTTTTTAACATATTCAGCGATATCAATAGATCCACGGTATAATGCCAATATACCACACATTGCATATATTATATTACCAATATCACATCATTAACACATACTGTAACTCCCTTATTAGCATCAAAACATTTCATGGACTTTCATAGATTGTGGGAACTTTAACATGGTCTCTTATTTTTTTCGTTAATTTTGTCCCTCGCTTACGCTCGAGATAAAATAAAAGCAAAAACGACTTGAGCTCATGCTAAATTACCCACAATCTATTGCAGTCATGAATTATATCTTAATTATTTCAATTGGCTTAGCCTAAGAATGTTTTGACGTCGAAACTTGAGATCTATTATAAGCTCAATGGGATTGATGGGTTTACACAAAGAAAATTTTGTTTCAGATAATTTTGAAAACAGCTTACGTTCATTACATATTTCATATACATGTGAAATGAAAAACAACACCACAAAAAAAATAACAAAAACAAAACAAAACAAAAAACACAAAAAACACAAAACAAAACACAAAACAAAACAAAACAAAAACAAACAAAAACTAAAAAAAAACAAACAAACAAACAAACAAAAATTAATGAAAAAATAAATAAATAAACAAAAAAAAAAAAAAAAAAAAAAAAAAAAAAAACAAAAAAAAAAAAAGAAATAGAAATAAAAATATATGTTGCGAGACAGCTTAATGTCATATAAATTGGACAAAATAAGACAGTTTGTATAGCTGTCGTGCATGGAGAACAACAAAATAAAAATATGCAATAAAACTAAAATCTAAAAAAATTTATGTACAAGAAAGAAAAAAAAGACTAAGTGCGAACTCCACACGAACACAGGGAATTCCATCTCATGTTCTGGAAGGGCAAACATGACCTAATCATACAATGGAAGCCTCCATGTGTTATGGTCTCATGTTCATTTACTCCATATCCTTTCGTAAAATATTTCAAACTGCCAATGAGAAATCCAGTCATAGTCACAGTGTTTGTCAGTCCGGCAATTTACGCTAGATCTACTGCAAAAAAAATCTCATTTGTGAGATAAAACATTGTAACAATTTGCCAAATCATGGTTACTACCGTAAAACGTCTGTATATAAATATAGTGATAATTGCAATAGTGGTTGAATACAACCTTTTCAAAGTTTTTAGACAGTATTTTCGCTCTACAAAGAACATAAATTAATGCAGTGAAGAGTGAAGACGTCTTAAAATATAGAAGTGAAGTACAATTACAAACAAAGGATAACAGTAAACACCTACAATGGCCGAAAACTATAATGACATGCCACAATTCACAAGCGAACTGCACTAGGAAAACACTAACGAAGACAAGAGACAAACATAAATAATGATAGAAACATGGGATAGCCGGAGTCCAGATGTTAATGTTGTATTTAGTTTCGAGTTCCTTTAAGTATATCCTCAAGTACTGAAATTGGGGATCATAAAAAAACATCTTAATAACCAGAGGCTCCTAGGAGCATGTATCGCTCACCTGGCTTTCAGTTTCCACAATCAAGCTTATATTGTAAGTTATACAATTGAACTTCAGTCTATCAAACTTTGGTAGCTGGAACACCACCAATATCTTGAACTGTATTTAAAGTCTGATCATGTTTTAATATATTTCTTTGTT
Source organism: Modiolus philippinarum (assembly GCA_002080025.1). Lineage (NCBI taxonomy): Eukaryota > Metazoa > Mollusca > Bivalvia > Mytilida > Modiolidae > Modiolus > Modiolus philippinarum. The sequence goes on along the minus strand of MJUU01003592.1, from coordinate 19,942 downwards.
AAGCTATCTTGGCGAAGAAAACGTTCTTGCTAAGGACCACTTTCTACACCAGTTTTGAAGTCGAAACATCATTTTGTAAATGGCAGGCAACGACAATTCTAAAGACCATATTTTTAAGTTTAGACAACAATATCTTTCTTGAAACCAAATTTCATTAAAATCGGACAATGTTGAATTTTCCCGCCTTCTTTGGCAGCCAGTTGAAAATGGCAGTCGACAAACAATTTTCAACACCAGTTTTTAAGTTGCGACATCAAGTTTCCTTGGATACCAAATTTCATTGAAATCGGACAATGTTGAATTTTCCGGCTTTTTGGCAGCCATTTTGAAAATGGCGGTCAACAAACAATTTCCAACATCAGTTTTGAAGTCGCAACATTAATATTTATTTGAAAACTAAATTTTATTGAAATGGGACGATGCTGAATTTTCCCGTCTTTTTTGGCAACCATTTGAAAATGGCAGTCAACAAACAATTTTAAACACCAGCTTTGAAGTAGCGACATCAAAATTTTATGGAAATAAAATTTCATTGAAATCGGACAATGTTGAATTTTCCCGCCTTTTTTGGCAGTCATTTTGAAAACGGCCATCACTTGTCAAAAATATAAATAAAACAATTTCTATTTACAGAAAAAAATGTTTGAAATTCAAATACATAATTTGATGTGACATTTGATGGAAATAAATAATTTGTTCGAGATGGACATTAAAATAAATTACTTTTAGACGAGATCGACCAAGCCCCTCCCTTGATAGCCGAACTTAACGCAATGTAAAATATATTTGAACTGCAAAGGATTGTTCTTTCCTTTTAAGAATAATTTTCTTTAACTATGGGGAAAAACTGGCACATTATAGTTTAAGGCGACTCCTGGCATTGCTTTGAGTAGAGTTTTATTAAAAGACGTTAGCAAATGAAAATTTTTTCTAAACGCCTACCTTGTAGCTTTGAAAGTTTTCAGAGAGAAACATACGGAAAATAAGTAATGGTATTTAACCTAAATGTAAAGTAAAGCCCTGTTGACACTATCAAAGTTTCCATAAAAGACTTGGTCATAGAAAACTTGGGCTAAGTTTTCTTTGACCCAGAAAACTTTGATATTAGTGAGAACCGAACCGTCAGATTAAAACGAACAATCCAAGGACAATGGCAAAGTCGGATAAACTAAGAAACAAAGACATAACATGAGCACGGCAATGACGACACATACATATACAAAAATGAACAACACAGGTAGAGTGCTTGTAAGACATCCACCATGTTGAACATGTTGAACATTGTCAACGAATAAAGTAAATTTATCCAGAAAAAAATAATGAAAAATAAAAATCATAATAAAAAGATAAAAAAAAATGACAGAAATGTTGGTCGTCTTTCGTTATAAATTTGTACGGGGTGAACATACGGTTTAAGAAAGATAACTTTTGTTTAAAACATCCCTTCTTTGTAATCGTTACCTTAACAATATATAATTTCATTGAAGGAAAAATACAAAGTGTGTTTTTATCGTTGTTCTCAGAAACTGCTGACCATCAAATCCTTACTGGTATTCTGTTGTCTCCAAATAAATTTTGAAGACATTTTCTCTACAATTAATGAGATGTTGATTTTTAAAAAGTCCGAATCTAAAAACTCAAGATGTCACAATCTAAACCTCTGTCAATCATTAAACATACAAATAAAATTGTACGTGGATTGTAGCGAATTTGGGGCAATTCCAACAACAAATATACAGATATAACTACATCTGTTCCTCAAGTAAAGACTTAAGGTACATGTAGCACAACAGCTAGCTGGCAGTTTAGCGGCGGGCACTCCTTGGCCAATCTTTCTAAATTACGTTTTGTCTTATTCTTTCCTTTTCAAGATTGTCGTCTTTGAGTTAGTAGTCTGTCTGTATTGGGTTTTATTTGTATGTTTGTTATACTATAGGTAAACTTGATAGAGAAAGGGGGTTGGGTACACATGAACCGATTTAACCCTACCGCTAGCTCTTGCTAGTGCCGGTACCAAAGTACAATAAATACCAAAGTTGTATAAAAACGGTAAATTTCGTTATGCTGTACACATATTTCTAGGAGTAACCTCTCATGGTCTAACCAAGTCCGGCTAACCCGAGTTCCTATCGTTATCTATGTTTTGTCTTTTATCATTTTATTGTTTCTCTGGTTGATTGTGACATGTGATTGTTATTTTTGGCCATTCTAAGTGATTCCCGTTATCTTTCCTTCATTAATCTCTATGTATTTGCATTTTTATGGTCCCTATCTAATTAATAACTAATGTAAGCGCTTTACATACAAAAAATTAATAAATGTATCATTATTTATAAGATATAAAATTATTCCAATTAAAAATATGTTTAGCTATAATTCTCTTGAATAGAATAAAGTTTTTAAATTGAGATTTTAAATTAAATTATTATCTCATCTTACCTTATTTCTTTTTGATTACGATTTTTACTCATGACAGGTATTGCATGCATACAATGTAGTTAGAAATGTTTACCTTGTGGACACATCCGTCAAATTCATATGAACTTGTTTGTGTAATGCCGCAGAGTTTGGCATAGATTGTAAGTTATTTAATGTTTGTTGGCAATCCCGCATCATTGTACAAGATGAAAATTAAATGGCTGTAACGTTGTTCGACATCTAGCAATGAACTCCATTAGAACTGGTGCTAGTGGTGCTAGTGGTCGTCTTGAACTTACTATGAGGTATGAACAAAGCTCATTGTTTGAGGTCTCTTGGTGATTTGAAGATGATGGACAACAACTAAAAGGTTATTCCATTGCTTGGTTTTACCATGACTTTGTCTCATGTGCATTTACTCCTTATCTTTTCATTGTATTGTTTAAGGATAATGTTGCTTTAGTATCGTTATGCTCCGGCTCCTTGTATTCCATAAAACTATTTGACTATTATGACCCTTACATTAAAATTTATATTTGAATTCTGATTATAAAAAACTTTGTCTTGTTCCAGCTGCTTTAAAATTATAATCCTGAAAAAAATTGATAGGTTTTTTTTCTTTTTTTCTAATTTAGAAAACAAAGAAATACAATGTAGGATTAACAGACGCTAATGCACAAGAGACATAGTAACAATGAACACAGAGCGAAATATATACAAATCTGCTTAAAGCCGAATCGGATATTCGAGTTTGACCAAATACTGATAGACGACTTCTAGTATTGTTCTGTGTAGAATTTTGCTAAAGACGTAAAAAATGTTCGGAAGAGAAACTATGAAGAGTACACAGATGGAGGCAACTGATATAATGGAAGATAACTAAGTTCGAAAACAACAGAAAATAGTAACTAAAAAAAGCAGTAAAATGTGTGTCTTAAAATAAAAAGGTAAAAAAGAATCGGACACAAAATTCGAAAAAAAAAGAAAACATAGCATATACTGAAATGTTTTTCGAAAGCCGCTGAATGGATTGAGATGTCACAAAACCATTCGAGAGATTTAACGTGATTGCTTTAGAAGAACATGCCTATTAACGCCTGTTTAATCTGCTTCGTGCTTCCGATCCAATTACATGTAAGTATGAATCCATTTTTAGTTGAATAGTGACGGTGTTGCTATATAAATTGGAATATAACATACAGTGTATAAATATACACAATATTTACGTCCCTGTCTAAATAAAAAAATTCTTTACGCCTGTCGTTATCTGCCAAAGAGCGCCTGAGCAGAAGAATACAACAACGATTTTGGATTGTTATTTACCTGTATTGACTAATTATAGCCAATGGATTAGATAGCAAAATACCATCGTTACTTCTAAGTTTCTACAAATGCACATTTCCACAATTTATGCCTCTTCAGTGCAGATCAACTGGGCACTATTACGAAATCACCCCTTTCGATTATGTTCACATTAAATGGAAAAACCTATATAAATTGTACTTTCTGTTCACGTTTAACGGTTTAATTCCCAAATTTCCAACAAATGCTGATCAGTTAGTAATTTGTGCATGAAAAGTCGTTTGATTGTCTATGGGTTACTGGAAATGTAGTTGTTTACCAGTATTGGCCTACATACATACAAAATCGCACTGTCATTTTATTTTTACGTAGTTACGGAATACTCAGTGACCAGTTCTGAATTATTTCATTTATTTCAAATAAATTGTACTTTCTACTCGCGTTGAATGAATCAGTTAATATCTAATTGCACAATGAAGGATTAAAATTAGTTTTTTTCATGCAGCACTTTTTTTAATGACGATTTTTGTCGTATGTAGATTATCAGTTTAAGCTCCATTGGAGCTTTTCATTTTTTTTCTCTCAAAAGTCTGCTATGGTACTAAAACGTAAATCTCTCGCGCTAAATCTAAGAACCGGTCTTAGGGAATGAGCAAGTATAAAAAAGTAGTTTAGATCAGTTCGCACAGAAAACAAACAAATAACTATAAATGGTACATTTATCATAAATGTAAAAAAAATGGATAACAGGAGAAACCCACAATGGCTGAAAATTATAATTACATGCCACATCTGCCAGAGAACCACACAGGAAATACCAAAATAAGACAAGAGATAGGAACTCAAGACAGCCTGACTAGGTACCGACACTAGCAAAAGCCAGTGTTAGTGTTAAACCGGTTAATGGATACCCAAACCTCCCCTTTATCAGTCAAGTTTCCATCACTATAATTTTGAACGAAAAGAAAATGACAATACGTAATTTTGAAAGATGGGTCAAGGGGTGTTCGCCACTAAAGTGCTGGCTAGAGCTCAAGGAGCCTTGTCTGCTGGCAAAACACTGTCGCACTACGGAAGCAAAAATTAAACTCAAAACTTCCCGAAGAGTTTGTTCGAGAATCATCATGTACTGTGAAAGTACTATAGTTCGTGGGCTTCCAATTTTCGTTTATTTCGTGGTTCACTTAAACCACGAAATTAAGTTCTCAACGAAATGTATTATTTCCATGGAGTTTTAATGTATGGAATTTGAAACCACGAATTTAAGTACCCACGAAATGGTGATATTAAGGAAAACCACGAAAATTGATGTCCACGAATAAAAGTGCTTTCACAGTATTTGAGTAGACATCGGCAGTATCAGTAAGAGGCCAGTGTGTGTGTAAACTTTTCGAGTCACTAGATCTCAAAGTTAATTTAACGGATGCAAATCGGATTCGGCTTTTGTGAATAGATCGCTAATTTTTTTGGTATTGCGTCCACCATTAATTTGCATCTGCATCGCCTAATCCGGCTATAAACCTAAATGTTTTAATCCGATTATTTCTTGTTATAAGGCTTTGATTTTTCAACATTCTTCTATCATGCATTTATGGAATATATATAACGAAAACATGTCACGTAACATATTTTTATTTTTCAAGGTCAATATAAAAATATGAATTTTATTTAAGGCTCATTTGTTCGCATCAACATACATTCTACAAATGCTCTCATATTAAACACAATATGGGAAAACATTACATTCGCTTGGCGAACATTACATTTTACATTGAACAAAATTGTAGCACATTTTGTTATTGCGTAAAAAGCTGCATATAATGAGACCTTGTGTCGATTTCAATTCTCGAAAAGTTCAATAAAACTTAACAATCAAAAGAAAGGTTGAAGTGCTTTTTAGATTTTTACATTAATGATATCCTCATTTCTCCTACCAAGCATACCCATTAGAACTCAGGAACTGGTAAGGAGTTTTTGAATGCATCCGATGCTAGGTACTATCTACAACAAGATAAGACTTGTCAAATTAACACAAAGAACCAAATATTTGATAAGATATCCCATAACATCTTCGCTAGCAAAGGGTTACGATCCACACCTCTCCTCTTCACCCTTGGCAGATCAAGCTGGATTTCTGAAGCCTCAAATCCACGTGTTTGATTAGTTGCAGTTATTCTTCGTTTCAGCCAATCAAATTGCTTACATTCAACTTTTAAATATATATTGTAACAATAAAACTTAAAATATGGTATTTGGTGATTTTTTTATTTTGCAAAATTCCCACGATTTTATGATGTCTCTTTACCTTTGAAGAGTTATTTCCTTGTAGTTAAATATACTGTGAATTTTTGTATTATTTAATGCAATAAATAATCTTTAAATTTTACAATAAATCATCCTGAAACTCTTACTTCAAAGGGAATTAATTTGAAACTGATGTTTCAAGAAATGTGGCTCGATCCGCCAAGGGTGAAGGGGAGAGGAGCGGCTAGCGAAGATGATCCTATCAGGAAAAAGAGCAAAATACTAGTGTTAATTGACGCTGACATCCATCTTTCGACGTACATATTTTTGTAAATTACGATCATAGTTTAACAAACATTTGATATTCAATTTGTAATATTAACCTTTTTTCAGTAATGATGTTTTTGAGTTCAAGCACAAAAAAAAATTCTGTAAAACAGTTTTACAATCGAATCGAAATTTTTAAAGTGTACTTTTAATTAGTTCAAAAGCTATTTATCTTGCATCAGCTGTGACGAAATTATTAAAAAAAGAAAACGACAATACAGTGTAATATTATTGGATGGGTGACCTACAGAAAGATTACAATGATTAACTTAAAATCGACTACTACAAAGCGTAAGTGCAGTCATTAACTAAAATCAACTACACAACATAAGTTGGTAAATCGACTACACAGCATAAGCTAGCTCAGAATGAAAACTCATTATGTGTCGTGAGAAAATTTGGCAAAGAAAGCATTGGATAAAAAAAAAACTTTGTCCTCATTAACAGCATTGCATTAAAAAATGTGAATTTGGACAGTTTAGAGGGAAAATACTTACTAAATAGTGATGCCAATGTCATGAATGGAGCAAAGTCCATAATGTTTCTATAAAGAAATATATTAACTTATGGTTGGTATGAGTGTAACCAAATCGCTAATATATATATATATATATATATATATATATATATATATAATGCTGCTTAGGTATAGCATATTCGTCGTTTTAGTTGCTCTTAACTGAGAATAGCTTAATTCATGCGAACCTATGATTTTTTTTTTACAAAAACAATGCACAATGAACATGCCCTTTAGCATTAAATAATTTCTGCCGTATTTGAGCAGTTAACTTGTACTTGAGCATTTTAGGACGTTAGGGGAAAACAGGTTCATACGTTAGTACTTTGTCTCATAATATGAAATTGAAAGCTAGTGGTGCTAAGGTTGTTACAAAGTAAACTATCAAAAACAATAAGTCCCCGCAAACTTCGTTTGGGAGACTTAATAAAGGGCAAAAATAAAAGCTGCATATGTTACAAAAGGTTCAATGTATACCAAAGGACAAAAAAAAATCTGTACCTGTATACAAAAAAAGGGAAGATTTTACGTGTATTTTTCATTCACAGGTTCTGTCTTCGAAAAATCGTCATCCATAAAATTATAATCTTGTCTTTTTTATGGTTATATTTCTGCGTGAAATTTAAAAAGAACAAATTCTGAAAAAGGGACTTTTAAACCTCCGGATTCCATCAGCAGATAGTTTAAGTCTGCATTTTTCTATTTTTGCATGATTCAATACAGATTAGCAGACACAAAGGTTAGACCGCTTAAAGGTTTTTGTGTGTTTAAACCTGTTAGCAGACGTTAATTACTAACAGTTCCTTAAAACGCTGAGATGATTCAATACAAAGATAGACAACCGTAATAAAACGATCTTAGTAGTCCATTCGTACACAATTCAGTAAATATCAACAAACAAATCAATTGGGCAACAATATCAGAGATGATAATGTCAACTGTATATCTCATCGTAAAAAAAAATAAGTTGAAATATGCGATTTGAAAATAACATCCTTGCTTCTTGCACCCTTCATACGTTTGTGTCATTGCATTGTTAAATAATGATATTGAACGGAATCATAGGAATGTTGATCGAGTTCCATCACCGGATTTCACTGTAGGGACAGTTTATGGATGTTAACGACTCAATCCCCATCAGACAACTGCTTCTAAATCTACAAAATAAAATTACCAGGTGTTACAAAAATAAATATTTTTTTTTTCAAATATTACGGTTAATGAATTTCCATGTGTTTTCATTTGATCTGCAATGAAGAGACATCATATGCAGAAACTAAATTCACAGTAATTTCGTTATCTTATTATCTATTACCATTGCGCCAATTATTAAATTTAAGAAAATTTTGTACAGTTATGGAGTAGCTCCCTATTACAAGGCTCTGTTCTAAGCTGATTTTGGCTTTCTATTAGATCATATTGGTAATTTGTTCTGTATCAGATTTTCCAAATATTCTGTTGTATCCATTTTCATATGTTTGAAGTGAAATATGTTGTAGAAATGGCAAATTCAAAGTATCATCGATATTTTGTTATTCATTTTTACTTATCATATTGCTTAACAGAGATATACTCTATCGTTCGTATATTGAGTGTCTGTAAAGATGGGGATGAACTGTGGCCAAACTTAATCAACATTATCAGTTGGATGACGCTTATACAGATAATATCTAGTGTGGACGAGCGAAAATGGATAAAGAGGCATTTTTTCTTTTTACTTCTAGTAAAATTGTCTTATTACCAGCAATAAAAACTATTTTTGTCTAAGTTTTATATCACAATCTGTGTTTTGTCAATACGTTATTATTATCATTAACAATGGAAGGATATAGAGTAAATGTACATGAGACAAAATCTCTACAATAACATGGTAAAACCAAGCAATGGAACATTACTTTTGTTGTTGTTCTTCATCTTGAAATCACCATGAGGTCATGACATTATATAACAACGGCAGTAGAATACCGAAGGAACAAGGGAAGCGATGACTACAAAAATCGAAGTCCAAAGACATGGCAGAAACGGTAACAGATAAAAACAAAGACAAAACAAGGACGTGAGACAGCTACAATGCACGGAAATAAAAAGATAACATTAAGAACTAAGGCACTCAAAGTGTGAACTCCCATGAAAACCGGGAGTGACATCAGGTGCTCCGGAAGGGTAAGCATATATATGACGTTTACACCTGAGACATGGTGCTAACAGAAAACGCTTCAGCTAACCTGAGGCTAACCTGAGGCTGCGTTCATAAGAAATAACAAAATACCGATGATACTGTATATATTAAAGCTTCTGCATATTGCCATTTCGGCAAATTATATCTCTTCAGTGTAGATAAAATCGACACATTTTGAATGAGGGAATGTGTTTTCAATATTGATTAAAAGCTGAACGTCTGAAACATAATTGTGAAAGAGAGGTAAGAGGTGAATTAGCTAAAGAGACAATAAAAGCGACGATATAAACAGGTTGCTTACCCTGAATTGTGGATTTAATTTATCATATCAATTACGTTGATCAAAATTAAGTTAATCCAACTACAACCAACCACTAACCCTCCAAGTCCCTGGAAGTCCCTGGAAATTTCAACAGTGAAGTAAACAAATGTGGAAAATGAAAATTCTGCTCTCCTGAAATGGGGGTAATAACAAAGTTGCCGAACAGAGTTGTCAAAAGCCGAAGTCCATGAGGCAAAAAGACAAATCAGGTGGAAACCAACAGAAAAATTGTCGACTACAATAGTCCTGACTTGGTACAGGCAATATTTAAGGTCTACTTTGCAATTATAATTCAATGCAATGCGTAAAAAAATATAAAACTAAACGCGTATATCAAAAAATGCCTTAAAATATAGAATAGTATGAGAAATTGATATCTTATATTAAAAATAAAACAAAATTTCCTCTCAAAGTTTCATCGTGTAAAATTTATTGAAATCTTAAAAAAATAAAACATAGTTCAATTTAATAGGTTTTACCATGTATTTGTGGAGACCTTGTCTCGTGTGCATTTACTCCATATCCTTTCATCAATAATCAGTGAAAATAAAGATGAAGATAAAGATTAAGATATATAAAACCCAAATACTATGTTTTTGTCCTTTACAGAATGAAGTGACGTTTTACATATTTTACGAAAGGATGTGGAGTGAATGAACATGAGACCATAACACATATGTTAACTCCAACTACGATAATTTTAATGAGCTGTATGGCCATTTCGGAAATTAATTCCTCATCAGCAGCACTAGAACCCAAACAAAGGAAATCCATAATTTCAAAAAATGTTTAAAATGCATAAAACTAAACGAAATTACAGTCCAATAATATTTACATCATACCTTACATTACAATACTTCGGTCTCTTTCAATTTACATAAATCAAACCCGGAAATTGCATATTAAAAGCAAAAAAATATGAAATGTCAAAGATAAATTTGAACATCATAATCCAAAACAGTACACTTGTTCAAATTCTGAATCAATTGTGAATTCTCGGGATTTTATCTGTTGTCTAAATACTTTGGTGTTAGCATTAGATACAAATAAACAATTTAAGTTCTTAAGTAAGTGAGAACCGAACCGTCAATCTAAAAGCGAACAATCCAAGGACAATGGCAACACCAGAAACAAAAAAGGCAGAAAAAACAAAGACACAACATGGGTACAGCACAGAAAAGAAAAATGAAGACACTCACACACAAAGATGAACAACACGGACCCAATATAAAACCATGGGTGAGATCAGGTGCACCGGTAGAGTCAGCATCTCCTGCTTCTTATAAGACACCCGCCGTGTTGAACATGTCAAATCCGGTAGTAAAGTCAAATTCGGTAGAGGAAACAACAATTAAGCTTTAAATTGTATTGTTTAAATTGTATTGTTTAAATTAGTTTGATAGTTGAACCATTCTTTGAATTTTTCAATAAAATCAAAATTATCAATTTCATCAAACCATAGACAAATCTTTCTTTAGAGTTGTACTGCTTAATTAATGGAACGAGCTGTAATTATATTTTAGATATTTAATTTATTTTTGTTATTTAACTATATTTTGAACATTTTTTGATATGTTATAGTGAATCTGTTTTTCTACGAGTTTTTTTTTTTTTGAAAAGGCATAATGATAGATTGTCAATTATTTTGATTTTTTTATATTGGTCCCTTTTCATAATGACTTTCCTATTCGGATCTCTCTGTATATAGTGATTAATAGAAAACACTACGTTTTAATAAATTTATAATGTGGACGAAATATTATTAAAGTGGGATTTCGACAAAGATGTATCACTGGCCCGTTATTGTTCTTGTAATATACAAATGACATTACACTTTTATTTATTTTAGCACATTTGTTTGGTGATGATACTTCGCTTGCATTAGAACAAGAAAATTAACAGTCACCTTCATAAACTGCAAGACTTGGCAGATACACACATTTTAACCAATATAAGAAACTTGGCATTTCGAACAGATATATAACTAATCATAATTTCATATTTGATAATGACATTATTGAAGTTGTTAATATTTTTAAAAAATTAGGTTTAACATATTCATCTGTGAATTGGACATCTTATGTAAAAAATATTTTGAAGTCAACATTCCGTATATTATAGTTAACATTGCCTAAAAAGCCAATGCGTAATTTTTTACTTTCGTTCAGTGGACTAGTGTTAGATTAAGCCTTTGTTTTTGGATGGATGTTTAAGAGGGATTCTTATATTTTACAAAGTACTCAACTGGAAGCTGCAAGGAAAACAAATGTGCAAGCAGTGAAATTTTATAATTAAGAATCTTTTGTATTTCGAAAAAGTTTGCAAGAATCTGGTTGACAGGATGACAAAAACAATCAATAACTATCATGGTGATGGCATGTTGGCTTTCTGCCTTTCACATCAAATGCAAACGGCTATGATCTATTGGCTATTGGAAATTATGCAGTGTCAAGATCCTGCCTCCAAACGTTGATCTAATGATATAATTCTGGATGAATGATTTTGGCTCTTGCTCTGTATTCATTTGGAAATTTATTCATAGAGTACCAGTAATTAGAAAAAAAACTTACCGTTTGCATCCGTATATGAATATCTAAACTGATTTATTTTATTATTTAAATAAGCTATTATTCTCTGACTCGGTGTAAACTCTTTTACTCTTTGACGACATATTGGACACTTTGTTTGGCTCTTTAAAGACTTAGACATGCACTCTCGGTGAAATGCTACAACACAAAAAAAAAATGGGAATTTGACATTTCAATTAAATATTGTATGGATAATAAATACAAAATCTTGCATTTTTATTTCAAACTAGACAAACAAACTAATTTGCAAAATGTCAAATGTCGCTCTGTGTTCAGCTCCCATAAAGCGAAATAGAATTGATTAAATTTTTACATTGTTGCTGGTATGCCCAAACACTAATTTTATTTGGCAATGCTTTTATATAATTGCACGACGATCAGATAAAAGAAATAATTGAATACCGAAGTTACTCTGAATTTAGTCTCTGCATATGCGCATTTCGACAACTTATGTCACTCTCTTCAGTGCAGATAAAATCTAAACGTTTGGAAGACCATTAACTAAAAGATGTTTAAAATTGACAGAGAACAAATAACCAAAATTATTTAAATGAAAAGCCAAAATCAGCTAAGGACAGAGCTTTGCACGAGGGAGATACTCCTTAGTTTTCAACAAAATTTACAAAGTCCTGACTACTGGGCTGGTGAATACCCTCGGGGACTAACAATCCATCAGCAGTGGCATCGACCCAATTGAGATCATATATATTTCATAAGAGTTGTGGTTTGTAAATCTTATTCTTTCTCCATTTTCATATAGGTTATAGCTATTGCATGAACGAAAGGGGAATATTTGTCGGTGAAAGACTGGTAACTTACAATTAAACGAGGACAATTTTCAAAAATCTGAATGAAATAACAATTTTATTAGAGATCTAGGGATCAAATCATTATAGTGTCAAATTTTCCTGATTGGGTCAAAAGTGGCAATAATATCTATTTCTATACAAAGTGCAATATGCAAATTCTCATATGTTGTTTCCTTTTACAGTTAGGTATCATTCTATAGACGCAAATGTGTAGTGTTCGTTCGTTAAAGAATATACATTGTAAGATCTAGCTATACAGGAATGTGAAAAAGAATTTCATAGCATTTTCTCTTACATCAAAGATTAATGGAATACAGGGTCTGTAAGTCTCGTCATGTGACTCACGATAATTCACGATACACACAGTTCGAAAACGCTTCCCGCAAAAACATGACGTCTGAGGATTATGACGTTCATTTCTTTGTTTGAAACGTCATATATCTTTGTTTAAAATGTAACTTCCGGGTACAGTTTTTGATCCCGGAAGTTTCAACATTGTACGAGACTTACAGGACCTACAAAAACACTAAAGTGAAAAGTATTGAAAATCATTGTATTGTTGCTTAATTTTCGAGGAGTAAGATAATTTACAACTTAGAGGAAAACGGAAATTCTTTATAGATTTATTGTAAGTTCAGCATGGACTTTTTCACAAAATCATGGTAACCTAAAAGGGCATGGTATGATAAGACAACTTTTTGGTTCAAGAGTTTTACTGAAATTTCAAATGTCGAAACGTTGCAATATCAACGGAATAACAATGAGGTTGAAAAAGCAAATGATTACTGTAAACGAAGTAAGTTTCGCGGTATACTAATTTTGCCATTATTCGGGGTTGACAAAACGTGCCACTTACGACCTTATATTTCAACGGCGACGATATTCGGGTTGACAAAATCCGCGGATATCTTACAAACAATCAGAAGGTATTAGTATTTTAGTGGTTCCTAAAAACCACGAAAATTTATACCAGTGAATATGCCCCAATTTGATAAATCACGAAAATTAATACGTTTACAATATACATTCGCTATGCTCCTATAGTTACTCTTGCATGTTTCCCCTTATATCCAGGCGTAGTGCAGAAAAACAATATTTATCGGCAATTTTTAATTCAGAAACTAAACTTAAAATAACACTGCAATTTTATTTGTAGAGACTTTGTCTCATGTGCATTTACTCCATATCCTTTCTTTGTTTATGCATAATTATTGCAGTGTAATATTATAAGGTTGCAGTGTAATTTTATAAGGAACTCACTATGTTGCAGTGTAATTTTATAAAGTACTCACTAGGTTGCAGTGTAATTTTATAAGGAACTCACTATGTTGCAGTGTAATTTTATAAGGAACTCACTATGTTGCAGTGTAATTTTATAAGGAACTCACTATGTTGCAGTGTAATTTTATA
>MJUU01003590.1:49082-62851 GCA_002080025.1 Modiolus philippinarum | reverse complement strand
TTCCACGGAAAGTGGAAAGACCTAATAATAATAATAATCAGAAGAATTACTATAAGGACTTTCCCCTGCAGGGAAAGCCCTTAATAATAATAATAATAATAATAATAAAAATAATCGGAAGAATTACAAGAAGGTCTTTCCGACTTGAGTCGTGAAAGACCTTAATAATCGGAAGAATTACAAGAAGGTCTTTCCGACTGGAGTCGTGAAAGACCTTAATAATCAGAAGAAATACAATAAGGTCTTTCAAATGTGGTGAAAGACCTTAATAATAATAATAATAATCAGAAGGATAACTATAAGGTCTTTCACTGTGGTGAAAGACCTTAATAATAATCAGAAGAATGACTATAAGGTCTTTCACTGTGGTGAAAGACCTTAATAATAATAATCAGAAGAATTACGTAATAGTTATACCATGAGGTAAAGGTGTTTCAGGAAAAGAAACCCCGACGGCCGGAGGCCGGAGGGGTTTCTTTTCATGAAACACCGCATACCGAATGGTATAACTAACTTACACCCAAGGAAAAGAGAAAAGCATTACTTTTTTCATATTTAAACACAAAAATACATAAAAAACCCAAAAGCAAATATAATCTTTATTTATTGTACCCTTTATTATAAACCCCGTTGGATGCCTTTTCGTGATTGAGTAATTCTCAAACAAACAATGGACAAACTGGTCTAGGTTATTTTCAAACAATCATGTCACGTAGACAGCGAGTTCATTGATGTATAAAACTACACAAAAAAATCGAGTAAGCCGTATGATAATACCAATGAGTTCAAAGGACAAATCAGAAATGAATGTGCCAAATAACTAAAAGTTGACAAAATGGATATGCTTATTATTTACAAAAAATATTTCAATGCGTGGATATATAGTGAATAATAAGATAAAATAGAGATTGTAATTGATACATTGTATATGCGAATGGAAGAAATTAAGCTCACCATATTGGTCACCTTTCTTCAAAATATTGTAAGTAAAAATTGTTTTTTTTTATTCCATTACTCATTTCAAAAATGCGTTATGCTTTTGTGCATAGAAATGTGTGGTAGCAGGTCATATATTTACATTATAGAGGGGGAGTGACAACTTGTAACTTGTGATAACCCTTCTATTCATATTTTAAAGGATTTTATAATTGTTGACTCACTAATTATTTTAACATTTGATATGTCTTAGGGGATATTATCATGATTTGATATGCCTTGGAGGAAGAGCTGTGTCAGATTGGACAAAGCCAAGACAAAATATTGACTGAAAAATTGTATGGTTCAATTAAATTACATTTGCAGCGTGAAAAGATGATACTATGTGGCGGTATATTTGAAATAATAATAAGGAGTGATTTGTAGTATAAGCTATTCTTTTTTTTTTTTTGCATACTACTTGTAATCCACGATATGTTTTTTCCTCTTACTTACACAATGCCTTGAATTTTTAAAAAAAATATTTTATATGGCGGCTAAATTTTTGAGGTCATTATTTGATATAGCACAGTCGTAATTATATAAATTTATATACATGTTTGTATCAGATTTTGATGGAATTTTCTTTGATTGTGTTTCACAAGATCAATGATTGGTCAAACAAAAAAGGATAACCTTTTTTAATATAGTCTGATTACAATTCAATTTTTAGGCAACTGCGGATCAAAAATAATAAATAAGTATGTTTCTCATTAATTTGATTTATAATGATACTATTACAGAGCCGTAAGGGCGCAATATTTCGTAAATTTTTGACTGGGATTTCTTGTGATTTCAACGATATTTTCCCGTTTTCTACCTATAACAGGCCAAAGGGGTGACATTGTTTTTATTTTAAAAGGGGGTTTTCATTCACATGGTGTAAGCTTCCCAGTTAGTTGCAGATTTTAGCATAGCCCCTTAAACTTCACACCCAATAAGCGGGCCAATAAAATTGGGGTTGGACGGGGATATTGGCAGTGTTGACAGTCTTGTTGGTATCTGCCTTTGTCTAAAGTACAGTTGTTCAAAGTGCCGTGTACTTCGCGCATCATTTATAATGATATATGTGTATCTGTAAAATTTTATAATAATAATGTGTATCTGTAAAATTTTACGGAAGCGTATTGATGCCATATGAAGAAAAAAAAATCTCATAATTAGGTGATAATATCTCATAATTATAAGATAATTATTTCATAATTATGAGAGTAAGATCTCAAAATTATTAGATATTATTTCAGAATTATGAGATATTATCTCATAAATATGAAATAATAAGTCATAATTAAGATACAGTGTAATTATCTCATAATTTTTAGATGTTATCAAATAAATACGAAATAATTATCTAAAAATTATGAGATGTTTAGTCATAATTATGAGTTGTAATCTCATAATAAAGAAATGTTAACTCATAATTATGAGACACTATTTCATAGATTTGAGTTAATAAGTCATATTTATGAGATAATTGGCTCATAACAATGGGATAATTATCTCATAATAATGAGAAAATATCTCATAATCATAAAATAATATCTCATAATTATGAGACATTTTCTTATAATTTGGAAATAATATTTCGTAACCATGAGATGTTATCTAATGTTATGAGATAATTATCTCATAATTATGAAATCTTATCTCATAATTATGAAATCTTATCTCATAATTGTGAAATATTTTTTTCTTCCATACTATTTCGTAAAATTTCAATGAATAATAAAATACCGAAGTTACAAAAACATGTTTATTACTTATATGTAGCATTTCGTAAATGGTCCAAAATTTGTAACAATTTTCTAGCCATTTAAAATTGGAACTGTTCTTCTATTTTCTCAATCGTAAATTTTATTACCTAAAATGAGAGGGTGGACAGGTTACAGGAAGACTGTATGAAAAGGGGCTGGGGAAAGGAGACAGGGGCCGGCAGAAAGGAGAGAGGAACCAGAGCCAGGAGAGAGGGGAGAGATCAAGGAGAGATGCGGGAGATATTACAAATTGTTTGAAAAAAAGAGAGAAAGGTACCCTCTGTCCATCACATCTAGAATATTTAATCAATTGTTTTTGAGAATATACACAATCAAAAGTTACGGAAAAACATGAGTGATTGTGTCGTTTACATGATTAGTTGTCACAAAAGAAATTGTCAGTTGCGGGGGAAGGGGGGGGGGGGGGGGGGGGGGGGGGNGGGGGGTGCATGTATGCATGCCCCACCTTAGGTTGGTAAATATATAAAATTCCGGCCCCGCCCTTTTTGAAAAATTATGGGTTAGTTCCCCCAACCCCCCTTAGCTGAAAGCCAGGATCCGCCATTGTAAATTATTATCTTTTGGCAATCCGCCGAACTTCCCGTGAAACGTTCTGTCAAACAATAGTTTGTGATCACAGGGTGTGACGGGGTATCTGAAAACACCTGTCATGCCCCAGTGATCATAGTCTATTGTTTGACAGAAAGTTTCCAAATAATATACACCTGAGTGAAACAAAAGACCCGGGGTGTAATATAAGGTCTTTCACTGTGTTGAAAGACCTTAATTAATACTGAAATAAGCAGGGTCGTTTCAGTCACGAGAAAGGCGCTATGTTCGAAGAAAATTCTCTAGGCCTATGACACGAATTTATCTAATGAATTCTTCTCGGATGATGTCCGAATCACAGAGTACTTACACTGTACTTTTGCAGCATTGACATTATATTAACAGGGTGTTTTTTTAATCTTTTTTATTCGTGACATTTCAAACAACTTTTTGCATGACGTTTTCTGTTCAAAGCAACAAACAGAAGATTGTGAAGTCACAAAATCTTGTCGCCAACACAAATTGTGCAAATAGTCAATACCACACAATCTGCTCTGCTTTGCTCTCCATAAGGTCCAAGTGTCACTAGTTACATATAATACCATACATACTTATCAATAACAAAGGTACAATTAGCAAGTTTGTTGTCCATTGGTCCCTTACACTTACTAAGAATATCAATACAGTTAGGGAGGTACGCTACCATTTAATCTTGAGGGATATTCACAACAAATCAAGGGCAATAACCTTGGTACGAATCCACGGGTACATAGGTACCATTTGGCGTGTAGGTAGATGGTGACCCCTGCACGTTAAAAATGGTCATATACAAAAACGTTGTTGTCATCGCTAGAACCTGAAAACTATTTTAATTCATGCAATCTTCTATTCTCTTATTATAATTTTTCTCTTGCATGCTTTGATTTTAAGTCTTTCAAATGTTTAATTTTTACCTGCACTGTTGAGATATGAGTTGTCAATATATAAGGTATCTCTTTCACTACCACTTTGTCGATGCCGCTGCTGGTTGAGTGTAAGTCCCAAAATGAAACACTAGCAAATTATGCAAGTACTTCTGTGATGTCTTGAAAGCTAATTTTCTGTAGATGCAAAATACTGTAAAGCTAAGAATAATTTCATTCGTGTCAAGTATATCCTTCTGGGCCTTATAACATGAATTTTTTAAAAGCACCATAATTACTTGCACTGTCATGTTATAGGTTCAACTGCTTTTCATGTTATATGCTGAACTTAACCGAAGAGTCGTAAAAATAATGTTAGTTTTATCTTCATTGCAATGGTAACCATGGCGGCTGAAACCTAAAAATGCACTTTTCAAATGTATCTTTTTTCAATGATGAAAATATTTCATATATAGCATTTTATGAGATTAATTTGGAGCATTTTTGACGAAAGCCAAAATAGCTATAATACTTTTCAAAAACATGAAGTCACAACGAGGCTATTGAATGTGTGAAAAAATTTCTTATTTTTTCACTGCAATTTAAAAAAAAAATGCTTATTTTTTCCCTTTCAGTGTCAATTTTCTGGAAAAGCACTAAGTGCATATACTTAATAGAAATAATTTTATATAAGGGAAAGGGAAAAGTATATTTTTATTATTAGTTTATGCAAGTACTAAAATCACTAAAGACAATAACCTAGATCTTTTTCAAATTACAAAAACATGATAACAGTAAACACCTACAATGGCCGGGAACTACAATCACACGCCACAATTCACAAGCGAACTACACTAGAAAAACAATAATGAGGACAAAAGAGACAAACATTAATAACGATAGAAAGTTTAATTATCCTTACCAAACTTTATTATATCGACAGTTTAGCTCTGTCCTTAGCTGATTTTGGCTTTCCGTTCAAGTCCTATTGGTAATTTGTTCTCTGTCAGCTTTCACACATATTTCGGTTAGTGGCTTTCCAAATGTTTTGATTTGATCTGCGCTGAAGAGATATTAGTAGTCGAAATGTGAATATATAGAATTGTAAGTTGTCAACGTCTTTATTTTTGTACATGTATGTCTATTTATATGTTTTTGAAACAGATATAATACAACAATCCTGATGCATATATATTTGGTTGGTGACAGAAACTAAATTCACATTAACTTTGGTACTTTGTCATTTGTAAACACTGGGCCGATTCCTCTGTTGGTAGACTGTTAGTCCCCGAGAGTATTCACCAACCAAGTAGCGAGAATTTCGAGCTGGCCCGAAAACCGATTTTATTTGAAAACTCGCAATATCTAAAATTAGGGCAATTTTGTTCAAAGTGAAGGGAGTATCCTTCTCTTGCATAGTCCTGTTCTTAGCTGATTTTGGCTATCCTATTAAGTCATATTGGTAATTTGTTCTCTGTCAGCTTCCACACATATTTCGATTTACGGATTTTCAAATGTTTTGATTTGAATTACACTGAAGAGTCATTAGTTGTTGAAATGTGCATATGAAGAAATTTGTTAAAAGTTACTTCGAAATTTTGTTATTTGTTTCCACTGAGCCGATGCCATTGCTGGTGGACTATTAGACCGCGAGGGTTTTCCCGAACCCAATAGCCAGTACTTCGGTGCCGGCCCGAAAACAAATTTTATTTGAAAGCTTGAAATATCTAAATTATTTGATTTTAATGCTGCTGATGAGAGGTAACTCCTTGAAACACGTGTACAGCAAAATGAAATTTACTGTTTCTATGCAACTTCGGTATTTTTTGTATTAGGAAAATTTTATTCAAAACAAAGGGAGTATCCCTTTCTTGCATAGTCCTATTCTTAGCTGATTTTAGCTTTCCTTTGAGATTCTATTTGTAATTTGTTCTCTGTCAGCTTTCACACATATTTTGATTGACGGATTTCCAAATGTTTTGATTTGATCTGCACTGAAGAGTCATTAGTAGTCGAAATGTGCATATGTAGAAATTAATCAACAGTAACTTCGTCATTTTGCTTTTTGTTACCACCGGTCCGATTATTCTGTTGGTGGACTGTTAGTTTCCGAGGGTATTCACTAACCCCGTAGCCAGAACTTTGGGACTGGCCCGAAAAAAAAAAAAAGATTTATATCTAAATTTAGGAAAATATTACTCAAAGCTAAGGAGTTTCTCCCTCTTGCATAGCTCTGTCTTTAGCTGATTTTGACTTACTATTTAGATCCTATATGTAATTTGTTCTCTGTCAGCTTTAACTTATTTTTCGGTTTATGTATTTACAAATGTTATGATTAGATCTGCACTGAAGAGACATTAGTTGTCGAAATGTGCATACGTAGAAACTAAATTCAAAGTAATTTCGGTATTTTGTTATTTCAGTTTTGCTTTGTTACCATTTATTGTCTAGAGGAAGCTGTTGAAAATCATTTTCAATGACAGACAAAAAAATCTATACAAACAAACGAACCTAATATCACCCGGTTCAATTACCGAATGGACAAACAAACAAAAGGAAACGATTCAAATAAGAACTATTAAAACTAAAAACATATATGTACAGAGATTGCTGTATTCGATTATTATAAAGGGCTCTTGTATCTTAAGAGGTTTAATTTACTTTTCGTGAGAACATTAAAGATTTTAGAACAGTAATTGTTTTTAATACTTACAGAGAGTCCTTTGATCTGCATTGTTTACTAACACCTGAACTTGACTGAAACTAATGCTAAATTGTTTTTTTTTTATTTAAATTTTATAAATTCAGAGGTTTTGATTTTGGAAATCACTTTTGTGAATGGTGCTTTGATTATCAAGACACAGAGGAAATGCCTAAATATTCCTACCATAAAAAGGATTATCCATCTAAAGATCAGCAGGTGAGTTTTAGTTTATTTGAAGGAGTAAACATAACTAACTACAATACATTATGTAATGAATATGTAATGAATATGTAATGAATACAATACATTGCTTCATTTGTTAGTTATTTTTGAGTTTTAGCACTTTAATTTTTTAGTGCTGAAACATATTTCCTTAGACATCTAACTTTTTAATAGACGTTTGTTCGACCGCTTTAAATATTATTCACTTTTTACTGTATCGGTTACATGATTGTGAGATCAGTAGAGCATTATATTGTAAGTTGTCAATGTCTTTATTTTTGTACATGTATGTCTATTTATATGTTTTTGAAACAGATATAATACAACAATCCTGATGCATATATATTTGGTTGGTGACAAATGGGCAAAGCTTACTTATATACCACAAAATTAATCCAGCTCTTAGACTTGCATTGAAGCATTTATTCTCTGGATCTCATTCTGCTGAGCAAAAAATTTATAAATGTTAATTGTTTCAGTTTCAGTTCTTCAGAGATTATTTAGATAGCAAAGAAGAATCATATACAGATGAAACTCTCGAGACATTATACACAGAAGCCACAACATTTGCCTTAGCATCACATTTTAAGTGGGCGTTGTGGTCACTAGTACAAAAGAAAAAGAGAGATTTTGGATATCTGGTAAGTTTTGAAAGATAAACGTATTCAGAACATACATTGCTTAAAATACCAGTTTAAGACAGAAATGAAATTTTTCAAGCAAGTGGAAAGCGTAAGTGAACTATGTAAAAAACCTCTATTTTGATTGAACAGCTAATTATTTCAGTACGTATATCATAATAATTTGTCAAAGTTTAATGCATCAATATACTTTTTTCTTAGTCGTAGCAATGGCAACGGAGGTTTCGTAATATGCACGTGTCAAACCATATCAACATATGCATAACATGATTTTCCGAATAAGCTCAATTATCCAAGGGATAAGCAGGCTAGTTGAGTAATGGAAAATCCATTGAAATGCTTTAAAGCGAGTTTTTATGCCCCAAAAAAGGGGCCTCATCCTGAAGCAACATTTCAAAGTTAAAATGGCCGTGATATGCAGGTACGGAGAAAGATGAGACGAAAATAATAAATGAGGACTGACAGATATACGGACAGACATGGTCAACACAGTATACAGCCCTCTTCGTAGGAGCAGGGTGTTAAATATTTTTTTCATTTACATGTAGGTCCACCCGGAATCGATTTTTGAATGATATCCAAAATAAGAGATTAACATAATCTATAGTTTTATATTTCACCTCAGTAAAGGAATTAACTACACATATCTAATGAGCAAGGTAATATTACTTGAGCCAAAATATTATCTAAGTTCTACATACAAATGCGGGTAAACTATGTTATAACCTTTTCTGTTAGTATGTCTGTCTCTCGGTCAAGATTTTTGGCTTGTATAAGTCTCAGTACATGTATTTCGATATTTAATATGCAGCTTGGAAATGAAAGTCATATCTGATAAGCGATTTAAAGGACAACCTGGTGACAACATTAATGATTTTAATAGTTAACCCAAATCTAAATCAACGTTGAAGATTGTTTAGTTTGTGTTGTTGAGAATGATTCAGAAATGAGCTCAAATGGTTGAAATAAAAAGATGACCATGTAGCAATTTTCAAGTGTACGGGTGTCCTCATCTTTGGCGAAACTTTGATGTATAACTATAACTCAAATTTTTGTTGAAGATTTCCGGGTTTGTGACATAACAGCGAAGAACTAAAATGAAGTAAACCTTAGCTCTTCATTTTATGTCTTCGGTAAAAAAAAAATATAGTAGTTAAGGGACATAAATGTTTGCAAGTGTCACATTCAAAACTAAGACTCACTGCAATTTCTAAATCTTCTTATTCATAAATTATTCATAAATCAACAGCAAAAAATCAACCAAAAAACCATTTTAAAAAGTTATGATAAAAATTGCAGTAAACAGATTGTGGCATTTCATTATAATTTTCAGCCACCGTATATGTTTTCCGTTATCCCTTTTATTTCATGTTTACATTTGTTACCATGTGGTATTTTGGCAGTGGTAAAGACACCGTACGTTTGGATAATCTTAACAAAGGTAAATTGCCATTATTAATCGGATTTTTCCATCGAAAAATCTGGTTATTAGAATTGTGAAAATGGCGGGCGAGTGGCTGTCAAAGGTTCACATCATTTGTCTGGAGCTAATTTCCTACAGTTTTTCAGGTACAAAATTTATATTTTGCAGATCATTTTAACACATATTATTGGGGTACATGCTTCTTTGATTTTGGTTTTTGATAATTTATACCACAATTACCAGATGTTGAACTTTGTCGTATTTACATCAAATATATCCATATAGGGTTCCCAAATTTGTCCGGAGCAAATCTCCTACAGTTTTTAAAATGAAAGGTTTATATTTTGCAGGTAGTAAGTACTTTTGCCAGAGGTGATTTGTGTTCTCTTATGTAAAAATTACCTGTTGTTAAACTTAAGTCATTTTTATATCTGCCTATAGGGTAGCCTTTTTCCCCGAGCAAAGCTTCTATGATTTTTCAAATGGAAATTGTAAAGGCAAGATAAGAAAGTTCATATTTTAGAAGAAATTTTATATTTTGCAAATTATCATATATAAATCGTAGGTGTGAATGTTCCTTTTATTTTGATTTTTGATCATTTAAATTTGTTATTTTTATGTGAAATATCTGCCAACAGGGTATTCCATTTGTCCGCAGCAAATCTCCTACAGTTATTGAGATAGAAAATTTATATTTTGCAGATCATTTGTAAATTTGTCAGAGGTTTGCATGTTCTTTAATTTTAAATCTTGTAAATCAGTTATTGAACTTTAGTAATTTTTACGTCAAATATTTGCCATTAGGGTACCCCAGTTGTGCGGATCAAATCTCTTACAGTATTTGATAAGGAGGGTTTATATTTTACAGATCATCTATACATGTATAAGAGGTCCACATGTTACTTTGATTTTTATTTTTTGAGAATTTTGCCAATACAATGAGTTGTTGAACTTAGTCATTATTATGTCAAATATCCTAAACATACGGAGCAGGGTGTTGCCTCGACAAGTTTTCATAAACTTTCAAAAACAGGCCACTTAAATGAAGATTAGACATTGGAGATGAAAAAAAGTACATTTCAAATATTTATTGTTGACCTCTTGGCGAGATATATTCTGCATGCAAAAGAAAACCCGGTTTGCTGTCACATTAACAGCTTTCCTTTTGTTCCCATTGTAAATTTAAAAATATGGTTCTACCTGGTCATAATCACGCCATCACCAAAATACTATAGTCCGTGGGCTGGAAACACTTTCCGTGCATCCCCCCACTTCCGAACCAAACCGTTTTTTTTCAGTCCTTCTACATTGTATGTCCCCTCTTCAAAATAAAACATGTTAATACGAACATAACCTGCACGCATAGACAGTATAGGGCCACTTTTATAGTACACCCGAAAAATTATTGTATTTTCGTTTTAACATAAGTTTCATCTTTTAAGCTCCATAACTTTTTTACAGATAAGTAATATGTACTGAAATTTGGTATCAAATTAAAGCTAATTTAATATGCTTTACAATGAACACAAGTTTGGGTACTTTACGCCAATTTTTTTATCTGGGGTTACAAAAACTCTACCCCTACCCCTGCAAAAAATTGCGAAAATGTCGATTTTAGGCTGTCAATTCCTTTCAGATAAACAACCCTCGTCATTTGATCTAGTTTTTATGCCTAACTTATCAGTTGTGATACAATGTTGGAAAATAAAACCATTTAAGTCCATAAAATTTTGATTTTCGTTATAAAATTTTTGAAAAATGGAATTTTTCGGAATTTTAGATTTTTCACAATTTCGACTTTTTGACTTAAGGGTCGTAAAAATCTGAATATATATTTAATAATTGCCAATGCAGTAATAATCTATGATATGTTAGCAACAAATTATACGCAAAAATTTTAGTTTCAGATATATTATAGGTTCATAAATGTCAAAATTAGCACCCCTCCCCCTAAAAATTAAGAGAAAATTTGAAATATTCAGGCTCTAAATGATAAAAAGATAATGTTCAATAGGAATTCTGGCGTGTATTTCACTTCAACTGACATGCAGAAGATCATTTAAATAGATTAAATTTTTTCAAAAGGTCTGATTTCGACTCTTATGTCCGAAATTGTATGAAAAATGGGAATTTTCCGTTTTTCAGAATTTCTGCTGTTTTGACTTTGAGATGCAAATACTTCATGAAATTGACATATAACTTGAAAATGTTGATTAAATATCGTTTCATCATATCTAAGCAATTATAAAGTATGCTTTTAAGCCTTTTAGACTAACTACAGTCTCATAAATTACAAACATATTACCACTTACCACACATATTCAACACAATTTATTTCATTTTATTCAGCTTGAAAAGCTTTTAACATTGTATAAAAGTCCAATGACATATATTTTTCAAACACCAAAACACACAGCCTCCCATTTATCAAAAATAAGATCATGCGCCCAGTTTATGGGCAGTTATTCAGCGATTTAACTTTGAAATTCGGAAAATTCTGAAATACTGAAAATTCCCATTTTTCACGATAATCGTCCAAAATATTCAATTTTACAAATATTTTGGTGTCAAAATTACATATTATGCTGTATCAAATGCATCTTTTGCAAAGAAAGTAAAACATTAGTATGCTTTGTTCATTGATATGTACAGACGATCATATTTTGGAGATTTTTAAGTTTAATTTTGTTAGGGGTAGGGGTAAGATTTTTAGTATTTAGAGACAAATTCAGCACTCCTTATTTTTCTAAACAGTGTTTTTAAATAACATATGTATCGGTTAAGACAATAAATTGGCATATCTGCAGATAAATCCTCCAGATTTGCCACATATAACGATTTAAAAGTGAATTTTGGACAAATCTGAAATGCTAAAAATTTCCATTTTTTATCAATTTTGGACAAAAATTTAGCTTAAGCTGATAATTGGGATTTGAAATACCAAATCATGATAGTATTCATGCAACTTTGTTATATGCAACGCAGAATTTGCGTGTGGTGGTTATTTTTATCCCAACATAGAAAAAATATTGACATTTTGGGGGAAATGTTTGGGGTAGGGTAAGATTTTTGGTATCTAGAGTTACATTCAACACCCCTTGTTTTTCTAGATATGCCATTTAATTGTCCTAAGCAATACATAAATTGTTTTAAACATTGTTTAGAAAAACAAGGAGTATTATATGTGACTCTAAATACCCCTACCCCAACAAATTTTCCCTGAAATTTGTGATTTTCGCATAACAATAACCAGAACATGCAAAATGTCTGTTGTATATGACAATGTTGCATCAATTACATCATGCTTTGGTATTTTTGCAGCCATTGGTGGACTACAACTCAATATTTCTCCCCAAATTGATGAAAAATGGGAATTTTGCAGATATATTCTACAGATTTGACATATATTGCGATTTAACGATGAAATACGGACAAATATGAAATGTTGAAAATTCCTATTTTTCATCAATTTTGGGAGAAATATTGAGTTTTAGTCGACCAATGGCTGTTGAAATACCACATTCTGATGTAATTCATGCATTCATGTCATATACAACACATGTTTTGCGTGTTCTGGTTATTTTTATGTGAACATAGACAAAAAATTGACAATTTCAGGGAAAATTTGTTGGGGTAGGGGGAAGATTTTCTGTAATCAGAGTCACATTTAACATTCCTTGTTTTTCTTAGCAATGTCTTAAGACACCAAATATGTCGCTTGGTACAATTAATTGGCATAGTTGCAGAAATATCCCCCAGATTTGGCATATATAACGATATCGCAGTGTATTTAGGACAATTCTAAAATGTTGAAAATTCCCATTTTTCACTTATTTCGGGCAAAATATTGAGTTTAAGTCAACAAATGGCTGTTAAATATAAAATCATAATATAATTTGTGCAACATTGTCCTATACAACACACATTTTGCGTCTTCTGGTAATTTTTATGCGAAAGTTGACAAAAAATTGACAATTTTAGAGTAAATTTGTTTGGGTAGGGGTAAAGTTTTATTGATATATGATGTATATATTACCTAAAAACGGCCATTATTTGTTATGGTTGTAAAGCTAATATAATAAGCTTTCATTTGATACCCTTTTTAAATGATATTTGTTTACTAAAAAATAATATTAGGCAAAAGAAAGACAAAACTTATTCAAAAACGAAATTATTCAAAGGTCCCTGTATTTGGTATATTTGAAAATAAAATTTTGGTCATTTAAAATATGTTAACATTGTCTTCACTTGTTTTATATTGAAGAAAATAGATTGAAAAGCTAAAAACAATTTTCAGAATCGGGAATTGAGATGCACTTTGGGTTCTCTAGACCATCAAACTTACGCAATTTCAATGTAAAGATCAGTATTTTTCGTCAATATTTCATTGGGGTAGGGGTACGTTTAACTGCGCTATGGAACGTATTGGGCATAGAAATCTTAAAAACTTGGATTCTTTGTGAAGCTTATATAATAAGCAATCATTTGATACCTCGTTTTTATAACTTGAAGGCATTTTGTCAACATTTTGAAGCAACTGAAAGAAAAACTTGAACGAAAAACGAAATTTTCCAAAATTTCGGTAGGTGGGTCTAAAAA